>JAJIYU010006328.1:0-20816 GCA_030144865.1 Tinospora cordifolia
AGCAATGGGAAGAACGATTCATCTTACCAGAAGATTTGCAGGGAAGAATTGAAATCAAACAGAAGCAGGGAAGAAGAACCAACTGGGGGCTTGTGATCTTACCAGAAGATTTGCGTTTCCAAGTTTGAAATGTGTTACTGCTAGCTGCGAGCCTGTGAGTGTGAGCCGTGACGACAACTATGAACTTGGAAGTTGGAAAGAGGAAAGCAAGATGGAGGCTGGAGCGCAGGAGCGAAAATGTGAAAGACTGACTTAGGGTTTTTTCGGATCGGTCCGGGTAGTATCAGATTGTGGACACTAAACCCACAACCCAACCCAATTAATTCGGGTTGGACCTTTTAAAATCCAACCTAACCTAAATGTGTTTTAAAACCCAACCCAAATCAACCCAAAAGGTTCGGGTTGGTCGGTTCGGTCGGGTTAATCGGGTCAATGAACACCCCCACTAATCACTTCTTCATTCTTCTAAAAGCCTTCTCCAAATTAAGTTGAACGATCTCACTAGTCTTCTACCACTCCTTCGCAAACTTATATACTCTAGGACTACTACCTATATAACCCATATCAACTATGTGAGGTGTAAGTGTTTGTTGGCCCATCACCAACTCAAAAGGACTCTTCGAGGTCGAACAGCTGCGCTACAGGTTAAAGCATAACTAAGCAACATCTAACAAATTCACACAGTTTTTCTAGTTGGCACTGACAAAATGTCTCAAATATTCTTTCAGCATGCCATTGAATTTCTCGTTTTAGCCATTTGTCCACGGATGACAACTTGTGGAAAATTTTAGATGAGATCCCAAGAATCGAAAGAGCTCTATCCAGAATCGCTCAGTGAACTTGAAATCTCTATCACTAATGATGGGCTAAGGAATGCCCCAATATTTCACCACATGCCTCAAAAAAAGATACGTTGTCTCTTCTGCCGAACAATGTTTGGGAGCAGGGATGAAGGTGACATATTTTGAGAATTTGTCTACACCACAACAATTGAGCTATACTCCCCCACTTTTGGCAAAGCACTGATGAAGTCTATGGTTACACTCTCCCACGAACGCTCAAGAACTAGTAGTGGTTCTAGGAGCCCCAACGGCTTAGCCCGTTCCACCTTGTCCTATTGACAAGTCAGGCAAGTCTTAACATATTCCTCCACGTCATTCCTCATCTTCAACCAAAAGTATCCTTGTAACACCCCAACCCCCTAGAGACAGGTTTAAGCTCAACCACAAGGCGATTTGGGTCCAATGTTACATTGACAAGTACACAACTTATATCACTTTCTATTATCTCAAGTTTTATTATTTCTTAATGAGCACACAACCCAAATAATTTAACTTTATTTTAATAAGACTATTACAAGAGAGATAAAAGAAAATTTTCAATCTTTATTTATTGAATAAAATAAAGGGATACATGCTTGAAATTCAAAATAGGGGAGTACATAACTCTAAAATTTAAAAGTAAAATCCAGTGGAAATCTTTATTTAAAATTTGAGCAATATGCCCTTACATAGAAACTTTCTAAAAATAGAGTTTATCATTCCTTAGCAAGCTTAATCATGTATTTCAAATTCCTAAAAAATAAAAGGAAGAGATGAGCACATAGCCCAGTGGATCATTCATCAAACTAGTAATTTACTAATTCAAATCAAGAGTATATTCAATTTCAATTACTTGCAAGCATTAATGTTTCAAACAATATCTTGTTAGCGTTGTATATTTGACCAAAAGGGGTTTTTAATCCTTTGATGTTCTGCATTAAAATACTCCTATTTTGAGATGAAATGATAATTCATCTTGTCACATTCCATTGAAAATAAGGATCACATGTTCCAAGTATTTTAAAACACATTCACACTTAGTGATGTTATTCATATACACTAAGTATATGCAAAGAATACTCATAACATCACTTAGACTACTATGATAGTACGTGGTTGTTATTTTCACTTTCTCATATTTAATTTCAAATAAATATGAAAAAAGATCATCATAATTAATATCAGAATTTAAATAATCAAAAGAACATGGAAACATACATGGCATGCTAAAAAATTCAAAAATAAGCCTACGCACGTTATGTTATCATGTATGAATTAAAATATGAAAATATGTTAAATTGAAAATAAAACTTGATCAAACATGCTTCAAACTAAAAGATAAACATGTTAAAATCTAAAAAATAAACATGAATATACTAAAGACTTGAAGTAGTAAAGAAGGAGTTCTAAAAATTCCATCCACCTTAATTCGAGTTTCTTTGTAGAATCTAGCAGAGGTTCCCCTTATCTACCACTTTTAGAACTTCTATTTACCAACACAAATACTTCAACAACTCTCTAAAACACTAAAATAAGAACTTCTCACACAAGAAAGAAAAGAGAGTGAGAAGAGGTGCCAAGAAGAAGGAAAGAACAAGCAAAGAGGGAAGTGTTAACTCTTTACTTTGGGATGAGATGAATGTGAGCAAGAAGGGTATATATTGGTGTTCATGAGCACAAGGGGGGCATCTAGGGCAGCTCACCATGTTTGGGCATGTTTCCAAACTTATAAGGGGATGGTTTGGGTGAGAAAGGCAAGTGTGCTCATGGTTGGCAAATGGGACCATTAAGGTTTCCAATCCAAGTGTGAGCAAAATCTTTGAACCTTATTTGTTTCTTTTATATGTATGAACACAATTAAAGGTTTAGAATATATTCTAATCTCTTTTGGACTTCCTTTATTAGTAGGGAAACATTCTAATATGTTGTAATTCATAAAATTAGATAAGTTTCTAATATGAACACACAAAAACAAAGCTTTGGAATGTTTCTTATTTTCCTTGGATTCTCTCCCTTTTTGGCTCCACATGTGAGCATGAGGCAAGTTTCTATTTTCTGATTTGTTTTCTAGGTAAATGAATCTTTTTATATCTATTTAAATCAGCCACTCTCATTAAACTTCTATCTTGGGTTTGTCACATGTGTGCCCCCACACACACTTATGAGACATTTTATATGTAACCTTAATATATATAATCATTTATCTTGGCACATGGAATCATTCTTTATGGTTTCTATAGGTGTGGGCATACTTGATTGTTTACATGAAATATGGGATCGTTCATCATGGTTTCAAATAATGGACACATCCCATGGAGCTTAGGGTAGGGTAGGGTGCACATGATCATGGTGTTCCACCCATGTGACTTATACATGTTAGGGGTGGCCATGACTTCATGGGTTCACAAAAATTAAATAGAAGTTAATATCTCCTTATTTACATAGAAATATGATTTATATCCTATAGTTTTGAAATCACATGAACCTAATATACATTTTAAGGTATGGTTTGGCCCAAGGTGATTTTTCCTCAAAAACTTTCCTTATTTAAGACCCACTGAGGTCACTAGGCAAATGAAAATCTAAATCTTGCCCAATTGTTTTAATTTTTGGATATGTCATTCATTTTGTTAGTTCATGTCATTTCATTTCGTTTTGAGTCATTTCGATCCCCCGAAGTATCCTAAATGACAATTCTTTTTAATTTGGACCCCTGAAGGGCGTTTGGCAAATAAAAACCTTAACCTCGACCAATGGATCTAATTTTTGGATATGTCATTCATTTTGTTAATTCATGTTATTCTATTTTATTTTGAGTCATTTTGATCCCCTAAAGTACACTAAATGATAATTCTTTCTAATTTGGACCCCCTGAAAGACATTTGGCAAATGAAAACCTTAATCTCGACCAATTGTTCTAATTTTTGAACATGTTGTCCCATTAGTTGGTTCATGTCACCTTACTTCATTTCAAGTTGTTTTGGATCCCTAATGGGAACTAAATGAGAGTTTTGGAACCTGCCAAATTTAGCCCCAAAATGCGTCTGATTTCATTTTGCACCCAATTTCACTGAATTGATCTTACATTTCATTTAATCAAGTACAAAGTTTTTAGGGTATTACAATCCTCATTCTAACAGTGCCAAAATATGCTGACCACCTGGATGACCTGCCCACTAAGTTTCATGACATTCATGCATTAACTCCCTATCAAGTCCTCCAATGAGGGGTACATAGAAACGACCCCCTTTTGTGATGAACAACCCATCTCAAATGTGAAATCGTCTTGTCCGACCCTCTTTTGCTAATGGCCACAAAGTTTGACCTTGAAGGTCTGAATACAAGCCTTCTCGAATTCTATCATGTCATGTAGTTTGAAGCCCAGTGATACTCCTCTAAGCTTTAACTAATATGGCGACACGTTCTATTCTTCTACTCAAAGCATTAGCAACTTGATTTGTTCACCCTAGTCTGTGTTCTAGCATCATATCAAATTTAGAAAGGAGCTCTTGACACCGAGCTTACCTTGCAGTAAGCTTCTTCTGGGTCAAGATGTGTGAGATAATTGCATTATCAATCTTCACCACGAACTTGAAACCCAACAAATAGTGTCTCTATGTTTGAAGATAATGAACCACGGCCAACAGCTCATTCTCTTGCATAGTGTAACGACGTTTAATCTCAGAAAATTTTTGGCTCTCGAAGGCTAGAAGATGTCCCTCGTGAACTAGCACTCCACCAAGTGCAAAATCTAAAGCATTTGTATGCACCTCAAAAGGCTTGCTCAAATCTAGTAAAGCAAGAAAAAGACCTTCTATCATTGCCTGTTTTAGATCAGCAAATGCTTGATGGCTCTCTTCTGGCAAAACCCAAGGTTGGTCCTTCTTTAACAAGTTTGTCAAGGGCGTTCCTCCTGCTAAATATCCCTTGATGAACTTATGATAGTAATTCACCAAACTAAGGAAAAGATCTCAACCCTAACACATTTATTGGGACCTTCCATTCCACAATAGCTTGGACCTTCATCCTGTCCATCTACAGTATGCCATCACCAATGTAATGGCCCAAGAAAGCAATCTCCTTCTGTGCAAAAGAACATTTCTCTTCCTTCACATAAAGGCAATTCTTTCGTAGCAACTAGAACTCAATCTTCAAGTGAAAAATATGTTCCTCCAAGGTGGGGCTATGGATCATGATGCCATCCAAATACCACACGAACTTACCAAAGTACTCGTAAAATATCTCATTTATCAATGTACAAAGTGTTATTGGGGTGTTGATTAACTTGAAAGGCATCACCAAGTACTCGAATGCTCCAGAGCAAGTTACACTAGTGGTCTTAGGTTCATCTCCTTCGGTGATCCAAACTTGATGGTACCTAGATCGCAAATCTAGCTTTGTGAAATAACAAGCTGCACCCAATTGGTCAAACAGGTCAACAATTAAATAGTTACCTTATTTACTGCTCGGTAGTCCACATACATTCGAACACTACGATCACACTTCTTCTAGAATAACACTGATGCCCCATAATGAGCCTTTGAGGGTCGAATGAACCCAGCATCAATAAGTTCACTTAGCTACTTTTTTAGTTCAGCTAACTCTAGCAGTGCCATTCGACACGGACAAAGTGCAGGTAGGCTCACCGCTAGAATCAACTCAATCTCTTGGTTAATAGGTTTTCATGTAGGAAGCTCTTTTAGCAATTCTTTAGGCAACACATCTTTGAATTCTACTATCAACTTCACTACCACCTTCAGAATTGGTTGTGGAGCTTCCATTCGGTCCTCACCTACCATAGTGGCCATATATATTTGCTTGCCTTTCTTGGGCTGCCTTTTCAACTATAGAACCAAAATCCTTTTGTCTTTTGCCATATAATTCGTCACACCTATCATACACAAGGCCTCGAGATAAGGCATGGATACTGCCTTAGCTTCATGTAGAATTTCCATAGCCAAGATCACATTGAAGTCATCTATGGGTATTGCCATATAATTCGTCACGCCTAACCATCTGCCCACCTTTGTGGGTACGACCCTTGCAACGCCATGGATCAATCTCGTTGTAGAGTTAACTATTTTGATCTTACTGGAGTCTCTTTCTAATTTGAGACCCAACCGTTCCACTTCACCTTTGGCAATGAAATTATGTGTGGCTCTAGTGTCCATCATTGCTCGAGTAACCTTTCCATTGATTCTCACCTCGATGAACACCAATCCTTTGAAAGCACCCTTTTGTTTTCCTGAAACCTGCCACTTTAACGCATTCAACAACCAAAGAGCTATCATCCTCAATTCTTCTAGTTTGCTTTTTTTGGCTTGACCGTAAGATGTCCCCTATGCTTGTAGAGCATTCAATGAACTCTTTTGAGGGCATTTCACTATTCAATGTTGGTCAGAGCATAGAAACACTTCAATAGCTTGGTCTTGAAATTTGCAGTTGAAGTCGAAGGTGTCAATGACTGCTTGGATGAGGAGGCCCCTTTTTGTAAAATAATTCTTCAATTTGCTAGTGTTACCCTCATCCTTCTCTGACGATGGCTTATAATTGTTTTCGTTTGAAGTGTTCTTCTTTTTATTCGAGTTTGAGTTCCAGGTGTAGTCCGTAAGACGTTCCGCTATAGCCTGAGCGCGAACACATAATCCTCAACTCGTTGTCGTCGTAGTTTCGTATGAGCCCACGACTTTAATCCTTCCAAGAAGAAGAACAACTTGTCCTTCTTAGTCGTGCTTGGGACATCTAGGTTCAGGGCTAAAAATTACTTTATGTATTCATAAACACTACCTATGTGTTGGAGTCTCCGAAGCTTCTACCTAGCTAAAAACTCAACATCCTCCAAAAGGAACTGACACTTGAGTTGTCTCTTAGGAGCTTCCCAAGAATCAATTTCAATCAACCCGTTTTGGACATCTCGATATCGATTTTGCCACCATAGCTTCGCATCACTAGTAATGTACATTATGGTTATGGAGTCTTTATCCTGTTTGGTCTCCGACTTCACCACATTTAGTTATTGCTCAATATCGAAAAGGAAGTTCTCTAATTCTTTTGCATCTCGAGTCCCACTATAATGATTCAGTTTAGGCAACTTTACCTTTTGCATTACCTCCAGCTCTTGTGGACCACTTGTCCCAACCAATCTCGTGAGGACATTTATCCTAGCATTCACATCATCCAGTTGACCCCGGATCTCTCAAAAGGCCACATGATTTTCCTTACCTATGGCATCAAGGCCTTCCTCGAAGGTGTTTCGACCCTGTTCAAGTAGCTCAACACATTCTACCAATCACTCCATGATCACCATCCATTCTGCACTTCGGGTAGCTTGCCTCTCCAGTTCCTTTAAGCGCTCCCTTGTGGACTTGTTTTGAGTTGCCATTATCTCGTAACTTGGCTCTGACACTTGTCATGGGTTATATGCTTAGTTAAGGAACACTCGTGAGGCACCCAATTAAGTTAACCAGTTAGTAGGTTTAGTCAATCTACAAGCAAAGAAAAATAACAAACATAAGCACGGGCAACAGTAAAAGGCAACAGTAATAAAAGAGACTTTTATTATTATCCAAAGCAGTTGTACATTTGTATTGAGTACATGAATGAAAAGACACACACACCTCTAGGGGAGTAGGTAACGCTAGAGGACCGTGTGCTAGCAATAGCACGCAGCCAAAGATACACTTAAATGTAGTGGACATCTATTCACTACTCTAGGTGACTAGCACCTCCCCTACACAGTATCTCTTAAGCTTTTCATATACATCCAAAAGGAAACATGAAAAAAGTGAGGCCAATTATACTGGGCCTTTTGGAGGGTGAAACGAACTCTGATTGAGACAAAACTTAACAGGCCCTCTAATATGGTTACGATTCATGTCCACATATGGCCATCACAAATGGTAGACGAGTAAGAGTAAATCTTGCTTGTGAAAGATATGGTTCGTACAAGAATGGAGCCGAAAGACAATGTGTTGATAGTAAGAATAAAGTAAAAGGAAGATCTGAGATACGGACTAAGAAGTGTGGCTATCCCTTTTTGTTGAATGGAAAGAATCAGAGCGAAGGAGTATGGATCTTAACAGTAGCATGTGGTACGCACAATCACCCATCAGCAAAATATCTTGAAGGCTACTCATATGCGTGTAGGTTGGACAATGATGGGATTGATGTGATGTTGCAAATGACAAAGGGAAACACACAGCCAAGAGAGATACTAATGACGTTAAAGGGAATAAATTTGATAAATTCATCCACTTTGAGGACTATTTACAATGTAAGAAAAAATCAAACATTGATAGAAGCTGGAGGTAGGACACAAATGTAATAACTGTTACACTTGTTAGATAAAGCGCAATACACCTAATGACATAGTTGTGAAGTCGAAAGTAATATTGTGAAAAACATATTTTGGTCTCATCCTCGTTTAGTTGAGTTGTTGAGATATTTTTTTGAAGTGTTGTTAATTGATTGTACTTATAAGATAAATAGTTACAAATATCCAATTGTACAGATTGTTGAGGTGACATCTACAGAGATAACATTTGTAGTTGCATTTGGGAACATGTCACATGAAAAAGATGACAATTTCACATGATATTTGGAGAGATTAAAAAACTTGATTGATGGATTTCCTAAGCAAACAGTAATTATTACTGACACAGATTTGGCCCTTATGAATACAGTTGCCCATGTGTTTCCCAAGTGCACTAACTTACTTTGTACATGACACATTCACAAGAATATATTGGCTAACACCAGAGAAATGTTTTAGAAATATGATGATTTCAAAGAATTTTGCTGAAGGTGGAATGCTTTGGTGAACAGTTTACTAAAGGCTGAATACATTGAAAAGTTTGGGCTTACGGAGGCTGAGTATAATGCATTTGATAATGCACTTTCATATTTGAAAAATACTTGGTTGAACCTATTTAAAAAGAAGTTTGTTAAGGTTTTGACTGATAAGGTGTTGCACTTCAGGAACACAACAACAAATAGCGTAGAGAGTGCACATGTCAAATTAAAGAGGTATTTTGGGCCTTCTCAAGGGAATTTTGTGACATCACAGGGTGCAATCAATGCAATGCTTAAGCTACAACACACAGAGATCAAAGAATCATTTGTACATGGCACATCAACAAGAATGTATTGGCTAACACCACAAAAATATTTCAGAAAGATGATAATTTCAAAGAATTTCATCGAAAGTGGAATGCCTTGGTGAATAGTTTAACAGAGGCTGAATACAATGAAAAGCTTGGGCTTATGGAGGCTAAGCATAATGCATTTGATAATGCACTTTCATATTTGAAAAATACCTGGCTGAGCCAATTTAAAGAGAAGTTTGTTAAGGTTTTCACTGATAAGGTCATGCACTTCGATAACATAACAACAAATAGAACGGAGAGTACACATGCCAAATTAAAGAGATACGTTTGGTCTTCTTAAGGGAATTTTGTGACATCATGGGGTACAATCAATGCAATGCTTGAGTGTAACACTCTGCCTCCCATGCCTGGGCCCACGTCATCCGACGATATCTTACTTTGGGCTGCCCAGGAGGCGGGTCTATGTTATACATTATCCTTATTCTATTTTTTTTATCCATTAGATATCTTGTGCACATTAGTCTATGTACAAAATACTTCATAATATCATAAATAAATAGAAGCTTTTATTTATTTATTCAAGAATTTCAAGTACTTGTACATTTATTCAATACCACGAAAAATAATTTTACAATGTAAATAAATGAATTGGCCCCACATGATTTCTTAATGATCTCCGAATGGCTTGTCTACTTTAATTTCATGAAATGTGAAAAATAAGGAGTGAGCTATAAAGCCCAATGAATCATTCCAAATATTTAATTCATTATTGCAATAAAATAAAACATTCATAGCAACCACTTACAAAGAATTAAATGATTCAACCAATTTATTATTTTTTGTCGTCATTAAAGACCGAAATGATATCTTCCAACATTCCATCCCTAGGAAAAGAGCTACTATACTAAGCTCAGACCCATTGGAGTAAAGTAGTATCAAATACGAACTTTTTATTTCCTCACAACCCCTGTTTGGAATGCTCACGGTACAAATTCGACCCCGTGCCGGTATGTGGTTAAAATCTCTATTTAATTTTTTATTTATTGTAAGAGCATAACAAATAACTATAGAAAAACAATTTAAACATTCTAACGAAATAACATTACACTACAGATCATAATTTAAAATAAAACAAGAAAAATAACTTTCGATTTCTGATGTAGAAGATCATACAAGATACAACTATAGAGCATACTCTCTCAAAACAGGAAAAATGACTTTCAATTTCTGATGTAGAAGATCGTACAAGACGCAACTATAGAACATACTCTTTCAGTCATGAATTAAATAATAATTTGAATAAATTAATTAAATGACATTTAAAAGAAAATAAGCTAACCACACAAGCAAACATTATTTGAATCAAAATAATAAATTAAAAGATGGGAGTCATTTCACCTCGAGATCGCTTTCTAAATTCCTTTCAGATCTTTTCTCCAAGATACTATGTAGCACTTCGTTGCTACTACTTCGAAGTTTTTTAGAACAATTTTAAGAGAAAATGGGTCAAAGATGCGAAGAAGGAGGGCAAGAAGGAGTATATATATATATATATACATGTGCATATATATACTTCTAAACCAATAAATAAATCAATTAATTGCATATGTCTACATTAATCACTTCAAATATATATATATGCACCAATCAAATGTCACATATATAAGCACCAACTAATATATTTACATGTGTCTATACCAATTAATCAATTAAATCGTATACGCATGCATATAGATACAGAAATAATTGGGGTATCACATTCTACCCCCCTTAAAAGGAATTTCGTCCTTGAAATCTATCACTAGGCTACTTGAGTGTCATTTGAGTGAGTATTTCTAGTAAAACATTCTGGGTACTTATTATATATTTCACTTTCCAATTCCCAAGTAGCCTCTTCCATTCTATGGTGTTTCTAGAGGACTTTGACTAAGGGAATATCTTTTGTTCTCAGGCTCTGTACCTTGCGATCTAGAATCCTAACCACAACTTTTTCATATGTGGTATCATTTTGGATGTCTACTTCTACCTAACGAATTATGTGTAACACCCCAACCCCCACATTCATTGAGCGTTAGACATAACCACCATTCTTTGACAGTGGACTTAACCAACTGGCGAGTCGGGCCGGTGTTACTTTACGAGTGACACACACTTGACTTTCTATTTTTCAATACCTCATGCCTTAGAGTAAATTCAAGAATGCAAATTTTAAATTAATAAAATCAAGGCAATTAAAGATAATGAAAAATTCAACTTCTTTATTCATAAAAAAAAGTACATAACTTTCTAATGTAAACTATTACATTTTTTATCAAAAGAAATTCATAACCTCTAAAATAAAATAAAATTTCAGTGGAAGACATATTCAAAATTGGGCAACATGCCCTTACATTAAAAAGAAACTTTAAAAAGATAAAAACTTGGTAAAATAGAAACTATCCAAATTTCAGGGTCTTCTTAATTTAATTTCTTGAAAAAAGAAGAGGAAGGGGTGAACACAAAGCTCAGTGAATTTTTTCAAACAACCATTTTTCAAATTCAAACCAATAACACATTCATAATTCAATCACTTGCATGCATTAGGCATTTCAAGCATCATATTATTTCAAGTTGTAATTTAGACCAAAAGAGTTTCCCAACCCTTGATGTTTTTAACTAAATGTCTCCTTAGAATGAAATATGACATTACATAGCCAATTTTATTGGACTTCTGGACTTTAGGGAGCTTACCCACCAACCAAGCACGTAGGTCTTAAAACCTCATGGCTATCCATGAGAAAAGAACATCTATAGCAACCCACATATTTGCTATGATGGTACGTGGTTATTTTCACCATCTTCTTTTGTTAAATCTTGAATCATCAAATAAATTTCAGAATATGAAACTAAGATCAAAACAAAAAATTTAGAATATGAACAATCTAAAAATCAAATCATGAAACAATCATACTCATGCATCATTCTTTGAAATAAGGCCTAAACATGATACTACACATGGCATGATCACTATGAATGCATAAATTCGAACAAGGATCAAATCTAAAACTGAAATATGCTTTAGAATACTAGAACTGAAATTATTTTGATTTCAAAAGCCAAAAAAACAATGAACATGCTAACAATTCGAATAAGAAAAAGGGTGTTAGAAAAATCACTTCCACCTTATGATGCTTTCTTTCCAAAGTTTAGACAAGAGTTCCCAACATTCAAGCACCAAGAAAATCACCCAAGATGAATCTCCAAACCAAGAACTTCTCACACTCAAGAGGAAAAAGAATGGTGGGAAGGTATTCCAAGAAGAGGGCTTAAAAAACAAGAGGAAATCTCAACTCTTGGTCCTTGGGATGAGAGGAATGGTGAGCATGGGGGGTTTATATAGAGTTCAAAATGGTGTAGAATGACAAGTTTGTGGTGTTTTCCTTGTAGGAAACTTGTCAATTCTTCAAAATTTCATGCCTCCCAAGCATGGGAGAGTAGCAAGTGTATTTGGATAGTTTTTTTAGAATTTAGAAACAAATTTTCAAAATTTTGGAAGTATTTTCACGGATTTATTCGAATTATTTTGTTAATTTCTCGATTTATTTTTAAAGCATTAATCTGGACCGTCGGATGAACCTCAATTGCGGTGTGCGAATTTCGTTCGCGATCATCGAACATGGCTTTGATTTGGATGTTTGGATCATCCTCGAGCACAATACGCACATCTCGTTCACGATCAACGAAACTTGCCTGGACCGTTGGTTGAACTTCGATCGCAGTGTGCAGATTTTGTTCGTGATCAATGAAACTCATTTGGATCGTCATATCAACCTCGAATTTCATACGCAGATCTTCGTTCGCGATCAACGAAACTCGCTTGGACCGTCAGATCAACCTCGAGCACAGCACATTCGCGATCAACAAATGCGCGTACGTCGTGAGTCGTTGGATCTGATGGATCGATCGTGGGTTGTTGGATCTTGATGATTCGGTGCATTCGAGCGCTGGTTTGGTTTTGATCTCGTTCATTAAATTGGGCAGATTGATTGTGGACCGATTGATCTCAGTAATTCGGTGCATCCGAGTGTTTGGTGCAAACTTGATCGTGGCATATGCATTACACGTTTCTGGCCGTTGGATGCAATTTCTATTACCAAAATTACCTTCTAATGTTGCTATTATCCGAAATTTACTAATTATACACTTTCTAATTGATGTAAACATGGTTTATTGCACATGTCCTTCTATTTTATTGACTTGTTAATATTTTTCCCTTTCTATTTCTTTAATATTGTATTTATTTTATATTTTTTCATTTCTTTAATATTGCCAAAAATTAATAATTCATATTTATCTATATTTTTCATTTCTTCATTTCTATGTATTTATCTCATATTTTTATTTTTAGAGGGGTACAAATAATTATATAATTCACTCTACTTACTTTATATTAGATAATTAATTTCATAATTGTTCCACTACTTGCATAATTATAAATTAATTTTTTTATACAATTAATATTTGATAATTCCACTAGGCTTATATCATTAGTTAGATCATTTTGATACTAATATTTCATTTGCCTCAAATTATTTTAGAATTTTTCTCAATGAATTTTATTTCATTACTAACTTTTGTTAACAAAATTATGAGGTATTACGACCTACCCTCCTTAGAAAAATTTCGTCCTCAAAATTTGTACATGTTTAGGTGTTCCTAGTGAACAGATGCGGGTACTTAATCTTCATTTCACTTTCCAGCTCCCAAGTAGCCTCTTCCAGTCTGTGATGCTTCCACAGTATCTTAACTAAGGGAATATCCTTAGTTCTCAGATTCTGTACCTTGTGATCAAGGATTCTAACTACAATTTCCTCGTAGGTAGCATCATCCTGAATGTTCACTTCCTCCCAGTGGATGATGTGAGAGGGGTCAGGTTCGTACTTTCTCAACATAGAGACATGGAATACGTTATGAGCTGAAGTCATCCATCTTGGTAGATCCAACTCATAAACACATTCTTCGATTCTTCTAAGTATTTCAAAGGGTCCTAAAAACCTCAGAGATAACTTCCCTTTGAATCCGAACCTTTTGATACCCTTCTGAGGACTGACCCTTAGAAATACTTTTTCCCCAACTTGGAACTCTAATGGTCTTCTCCTCTTGTCAACATAACTCTTCTGACGACTCTGTGCAATGGTCAATCTCTTTTGTATTAACTTGACTCGGTTGCTCATCTCTTCCACCAAGTCTATCCTAGTTAATACACAATCTTCAAGCTTAACCCAACAGGCAGGTGATCTACAAGGTCTCCCATGGAGGGCCTCGAACGGAGCCATCTTTATGCTTGCCTATTAACTATTGTTATAGGCAAGCTCCACCAGGTGTAAATACTTGCTCTAGTTTCCCTTGAAGTCTAAAATACAAGACCTCAACATATCCTCTAAAATTTGGATAACTCTCTCAGACTGACCATTCTTCTGAGGGTGAAATGTTGTACTCATGGTGAGCTTAGAACCCATCTCCTTCTGTAGACTCTGTCAGAACTATGAAGTGAAGCGAGAGTCTTTGTCAGACACAATAGTCTTGGGTACACCATGCAGCCTTACTATTTCCTTCACATATAGTTTTCCCAGCTTACTAACTTGGTCTGTGGATCTGATTGGCAAGAAATGAGCCAGTTTGGTGAGACGATCCATAATCACCCAAACAGTGTCTTCTTCTTTTTGGTTTTTGTGTAAACCACTGACAAAGTCCATGACAATGTTATCCCACTTCCATTCTGGGATAGGGAGTGGTTTTAACATTCCAGAGGGTTTCCGATGTTCTGCGTTCACTTGTTGACATGTTAAGCACTTAGAGACATGCTTAGCTACATCCCTCTTCATTCCCCTCCCCCAGTAGGTTTTCTTGATGTTCTGGTACATCTTATCCCCGCCTGGGTGCATGGTATACTTAGTCTAATGAGCTTCATCAAGTATAATTTGCTTATTTTGTCCATTCTGAGGCACACATATCATTTTCCCAAGCCTTAGGATATTCTCAACATCTAACCTAAAGTCAGTATGTTTGCCTTGTGTAATCCCTTCGATCAAACTAGTAAGCCATTTGTCTTGCCTTTGTTCATCCCTGATCTGGTGTAGAAGATCTGGTTGGCAAGACATAGTGTAGAGGTAGGCTTGCTTTTCATTTAGAGTCACACCCAGCTTAAAATCATCAATCAACTGGTACATCTGGCCTTTCTCTTCCTCTTGTCTATTGAACTTCCTACTCAAGGCGTCAGCCACTACATTGGCCTTCCCCGGATGGTAGTGTAGTTGAAAATTATAGTCTTTCAAGAACTTCATCCATCTCCATTGCCTGAGGTTTAATTCCTTCTGGGTGAAGACGTACTTCAAGCTCTTGTGATCTGAAAATAGATCAAATTTCTCACCATAAAAGTAGTGTCTCCAAATCTTCAGGACAAACACGATGGCCGCTAATTCTAGGTCATGAGTAGGGTAATTCTTTTCATGGGCCTTTAGTTGTCGCGAAGCATAAGCGACTACTTGTCTTTCCTGCATCCACACTGCTCCAAGTCCACTTAGCGAAGCATTAATATAGAGGGTATAAGTAATACAATGGGTTGGAGTGACTAGGATAGGGGTCGTAATCAATCTCTTCTTCAGTTCTTGGAATGATTGTTCACACTTCTCATTCCAATCAAACTTGATTCCCTTCCTGGTAAGCTTGGTCATAGGTTTTGCTAGTTTGGAGAAATCTTGGATGAACCTTCTATAGTACCCAGCTAGACCTAAGAAGCTCCTGATCTCTGTAACTGTCTTAGGTTGCTTCCAATTCATAACCGCTTTCACCTTTTCCGAATCTATAGAGATGCCTTCTGCTGACACTACGTGGCGAATGAATTTGACCGTCCTCATCCAGAACTCACACTTGCTGAACTTGGCATATAATTGATGCCTTCTGAGTGTTTCCAACACTATCTACAAGTGTTCTAAGTGTTCAGTCTCTGACTTAGAGTAGATTAGGATGTCATTTACGAATACTACCACAAACTAGTCAAGATATTGTCTAAACACTCGGTTCATCAAGTCCATGAATGTTGCCGAGGTATTCGTCAAACCAAATGGCATCACAGTGAACTCGAAGTGTCCATATCTTGTCCTGAAGGCAGTCTTATATATGTCGGACTCCCTGATTCTTAGTTGATGATAACCCAACCTAAGATCAATCTTTGAGAAATGAGTGGCTCCTCTCAATTGATCAAATAGGTTATCAATTCTTGGTAGAGGGTACTTATTCTTCACCTTAGCTTGGTTTAATTTTTGATAATCGACACAAAATCTCATAGAACCATCCTTCTTCTTCACGAACAACACTGGAGCTCCCTAAGGTGATTCACTCAGCCTGATGAACCCCTTCTCCCGGAGCTCATCGAGTTATGACTTTAACTCAATAAGTTCCCACAGAGCCATTCTATAAGGAGGTATGGCTATAGGGTTGGTTTCGGGGTGAAGTTCAATCTTGAACTCTATCTCTCTAGCAAGCGGTAGTCTGAGTAAGTCATCTGGAAACACATCCTCATACTCACTAACCACTGTTAGGTCTTGTATCCTCTTCGGTTCCATAGGCTCTTTTTCAGAGAGTTCCTCAACCTCATCTTTCTGCCTTAGGTAGTTCAACATGGCTATGGTTGGGCTCCTTGGTAGTTTTTGCATATCTCCATTGATTTTATAGGTTTCCCTAGAAGGTAGGGTTATGGTCACTCGTCTCGTAGGACAATCTATCTGGGCTTGGTACTGGTCTAACCAATCCATCCCCAAGATCACATCATATCCATAAAAAGGTAAGGTACATAGGTCAACTATTAAGAGTTTATCCCCAAACCTTAGGTCACAACTACACATTCTTTTTGAAGTCACTGTGATCCCTATTGGTGTGGACACATTCAAAGTTACAGGTAGTGTTTTCGTCACAAGTTCTAACCTATCAGCTAGTTCTTTTGAAATAAAGGATTTAGAGGCACTCGAGTCAAACAATAGTTCCACAGCAACATTGAATAACAAGAACGTACATTCTATTACAAGGACCTGGTCTTTTTGGGCCTCAACTGCGAACACTCTGGCCTAATTCTGAGCACGGCCTTGGTTTTGCCCCTGATTGGCATTTTGATTCTGTCTGGATTGAAGATGCCCATTCTGACCTCCTCCCTGGGTATTATGTTGTTGTTATTATTGTTGGGGAGCCTGAGTTGATGCTATTGGGCAATTTTTAGCAAGATGCCCCATCTGTCTGCATAAGAAGCAAAATCCCAGCCTCTTAGCCTGCTCCCTTGCCTCATCCTTGTTCTGTCCCTATTTTTGTGGTGCGTTCCCACCATTCTTACTTTTCTTTTGAGCCCCTTGATTATTTTCATTCCCAAGCCTCTTATTCTTTTCCCTCAACTTTTGTTCCAAGTTGAGTTCTTGCTCCAGAGTTAGGGCTTTCTACAACATCCTTGTAAGTCTTTAGGCCCAAAGTTTTCACTATCTTTCGATCTCCATCTTGAGACCCTGTGCAAACCAGTTGGCCTTCCTTTTCTCCTCCCTGATCAGATCTGGCGAGAATATGGCCAATTCCGTGAACTTCCTTTCATATTTAGCTACACTCATGTCCCTTTAATTCAGTCGAATAAAGTCTTCCTGCAGCTTACTCAGGGTTGCGTCTGGAAAGAACTTCTCATAAAAGATCTTTGTGAAGTTTTCCTAGCTCATGGCATCAACATTCGTATTAGAGTCCATCCTCATCATTTGCCACCAACTCCTGGCTGGTCCTTTAAAGTAGTGCGTGGCCAGTGCCACCCATATTGACCAGTTACCTTCAGCACATTGAGAATTTCCTCCATCTCTTGGTACTAGTGGTCTGCCGAGATACAGTCTGTGGTACCATCAAATGAAGGAGGATGGAGCTTCTATAGCTCAATCAACATTTTCCTTTGTTTCTCATCCTCCAATCCCTCCTGAGCCCTCTGATATTCAGGATTTTGGACCACAGCTGCTGGCTGTCAAACCTGGTTAGGTTCAGGTACTTGAGGCTGTGGTGCCACCCACAAGATTATCTGTGGAAGTGCCCGCAATAGTTGATCCAGTACCCTCTGTGACATCTCATTCATCATGGCCTCCATCCACACCTCCATTCCAGTAGGCAGTTCCTGTTCCCATTGTTCGATTTCATCAGAGGTAGTGGATCGAGTAGTGTACCTTATTGTTCCAGCCATTGCCTATAAATTTAACACCTTATCAGTATTTGCCTTGTCATATGTTCGTACTATCATGACTCTAGATTCATGTCTCTAGGTTCTCGATTTGTTTAGTGACCTAAAGGTTTTTCTTCTAGGTTCCTTTCATGCATGGGTACAGGATTTGGTCCCAAAGCAATAAATAGTAAAACATGCATATCACACAATCATACATTCAAGCTAGCACAACGAGGTTCCAAGCTTCCACCTAAGCTTTTAGGTTCAAGTGTCTCATACCACTATACCCCTATTACTTAGGCTTTTACTCAAAACAGAGTCGCACCCAAACAATTTCGCAAATTGCTCAATAACTAAGGTTCCTGAGCCCATTATACTCCACTGTCCCATACCAGCGAGCATAGAAAAATCCGTTCTACCAGAGTTACCAATCATTCTTCACACATGGTTCATCATTCTCCGAGTCCAGGCTTCCTCCATACCCCCGAATTCTTATGCATCTCATACTACATAGAAACCCAAATATTATGTCTAAGAGGGCGTCTAAGAGGGCAGATACCCACTCAATAGGTTTAGATGCTCTTGGCCACCCAAGACTGAGACCCAAATATTATGTTTCAACCCACCTGGGTCAAGACCATACATTTGGGTCTCAATCCAGGTGGGCCGAGACCTAATATTTGGGTCTCAGTCTTGGGTGGCCAAGAGCATCTAAACCTATTGAGTGGGTATCCGCCCTCTTAGACGCACTGAACCCGTTAAATTGGTTTTGGAGGGTCAAGACCCACTGAACCCACTGTCCCGAAATGAGTGTTATTTAATTTCTAAGTAATTATAATTCTAATGAAAACACTCATTTTTCTAAATAAAATTTTTTTAAAAAATTAAATTTGACAACAAAATAAAAAAAAAATCTCATATCTCATTTCACATGTAATGATATGTTTATTAACTATTATCAAAAATAATATTTGACTAAAAAATTTTATATTTGATCGTCTATTTCTTAATAAACAATAATATCTCGTTCTTATTATCAAAAATTATTTTACATAAAGTTTTTATTTAAAATAATAATTTAATATTCATGAAATATTTATTTTATTGGCTTTGATCATAATTAATAAATAACTAAACTAAATTGCTGAGGCCTTCCGCTTGTAACCAAAATATTAAGTAAAGTAAATTAACTTAAATATTCATCTTATTTGAATGCATATATTGTTCAAATATTGTTTAAAGTCATCACAATGGTACAAAATAAATTGATCTAAGCATCACGAGAGACCCTTCGCTTCCTTACAAAAATCCTTCGAAATGGCTGTGACAATCTAGCATCATCTGGTGCAATGGGGCTCAAAGGCGAATTCACCTCATCAACAGTCCCAAAATTTACTGCTCCTCCAATGTTAATAGTTGTGAGCACATCGATCATAGAGTTCACACAGCTGTATGCTCCATCATATGACTGTTGCTCTTCAGACAATGATCTCCATTGCAGCCCAACGTCGAGTGTAATCTTAATTCGTTAGCACAAAAAATAAAAGTATTAAAATACAAATATAAATTCCTTGTTGTTTAAATGTTCAACAAATATACAAATTTTTACCCTTAGGAATCATTGTCCAAATTCTAGCTACCATGCTCAGTTTCAGTTTTTGGGTTTTCAACAATAGGATGGGATATTGATGAGAACCACTCCATGTAACCTAGTAATGAGTCCCATGGATGATGTATCTTATACCCCAAACACTTACTCCCAAAGCATGGTTTTGCCACCTCTGAAATAATTGCAGAATACACATATGCTTTATTGAATATTTACTTTTAGTGGCCCCTCGCTCAACTTTTATTGGTTCAAGTGGAGTGTTAGGTATTGATTGTACATATTGTAGCCGTCGGAGAAATCTATCAGGGTGGTATGGCTCTACAATTCTAAGCAGCTAATTAACCCAATGTAAAAAGCCACCTCTAATACAGGTGCACCCTCTCTTGAATCTATGTACGGATCTTAGTAAACCTAAAAAAGATATGACTTCTTTAAGTCGTAAAGAACAAAGCCACATACTTATAATTAAAAGATTTCAATATCATGTAATACTTACCTCATGAGGATGCAATTGGTCGATTGTCCGACGAAGCATAAACATGCATTCATCATTAAGACCCATCTCCATCCTTTGGGCTAACATCACAATGCATGACAAATTATTATAGTAGTGGGAATTGACGCGTGAATGTGTAAAAGAAAAATGGTCATATATTCAACCCTAGAGAAATCACAAATTCAAACAACCATCATATATAAATGTATATAGAAAACACAAATGTTTGATCTTATATAAGGGTGACAAAAATACCTCAAATAGGGTGAATTACCTTGCAACCTGACAAACTTTGGCTCATGAAACACTGCCAAGCTGGCGATACAAAGATGCAAGAGTGGCTGCCCCCCACGTATATGTAACACCCCAACCCTCGTATTTTTAAACAATGGACAAGACCGCCATTCTTTTGACAATGGACTAAACCAAACGGTGGTTCGGGCCGGTGTGACATTTACAAGTAACACACACTTGACTTTCTTTCTATTTCAATTATTTCATGCCTTGTATTTAACAGTACATAACTTAAATTTAAGAATTTAATAAGGCAATAGTATAAGAAATAACTGAAATT
>JAJIYU010006329.1:0-20793 GCA_030144865.1 Tinospora cordifolia
AATGGGATAAGGCCATACCCATCACCCAACCTAGGAACTAGGGTCACACCCATCGCTCCATCACTAAAGAACAAGGGTCACACTGTAATACCCTGAAAGTCTATGAGATTTAACAAACTTAATAAAAGAATCGAAATGGCCAAAATACCCAAAAACCATGTATTATAAGTCTAAATAAGTGTAAGAGTGATACCAATTCGAGAAGCACGAGAAATGGCGAAGAAAGACACTAAACACTAGAAAATTCATTCTGGTGACCATGGTCAGTCCTATAGTCACCGCGCTCATTGCAGTAAAAACCCAGAAAACAGAGGGAAATACATCATTCTGGTGACCGTAGTCGGTCCTACAGTGACTGCGTTCATCGCGGGAGAAACCCAAAAACGAAACAGGGAAATGCATACTGGTGACCGCGGTCTGTGTTCTAGCGATCGCGGTAATCACACGAAAAACCTAGAAATGAACAATGCACAATAGTCTATCCACCGCGGTAATTACTCAATGACCGCAGTAGTTGCACAGTGACCGCGGTCATGCTACAGTAACCGCGGTCATTCGTCGGTTTCTATAAAAATGAACATGCGTAGAAAACCCTAAATTTGGATTTTTCTGCCGCAAATCAATGATTTCTCCTTCTAGCTCTCACTTGACTTATTTACTTCATTTCTTGAGTGTTCTATTGAGTTCTAAGCGTGGTTTGAGCTCCTTCAAACTATTCTCTACCGTTTTCAAGCTCAGATCCGCCAAGAACAACATCGACAAGGGTGGATTCGAGTTGAAGCAAGCTTGGAAAGGGTTTTGTGCTAAGGTAAATCTCGAAAACCCCTTGAGATCTTATTTTCTTAGCTTTAAATCACTTTCCTCAAATGTAGTACTGTTTTCCTTGAGTTAATGTGTGTTTTAAACTTAGTGACCTAGCATTGATGTGCTAAGCTCAAGTCGCCGACCCCGGCGACCGCGGCAATGCGAAGTATTGCCGCGATAATGCGACATGTACTAGTATTCCCTCGTTTTGTACTGCTTTTGGGTGCATTTGAAACACATGCACCAAGAATACAAACCTTAGGGTTTTGATTGTGTCATGAATGCCTTAGACTCACATCTTCTCATTGTTTAAAAACCCTATAGATTGATAATCTGAGGCGTGCACGGCGAGGAGAAAGGCGCAAGGTTGAAGAGTACTAAGGTGGGTGTGATTTTCTTAGTCCCTAGCCTTATCCAAATTCTGAATGCTTAACATGATGTTTGTTAGCTTATGATATGTTTAGAAGCATGCTAAGACTTGCTTGATTTACCTTGGTTGGGTTTGACTTGGTGTATATCCTTGATGTATGGTTGTTTTTGCCATAACATGCTAGATAGAGATTTCTATGAGATGATTTCCATGAATGGCTGATCGCATCTATTTTGATTTACTCTAAATGGTTCATTGATGAGTACATATGACTTGGAATGGCATGTATGACTAAAGAATATTAAATTAAGATTAATAAATCCACGTACTGGCACGGTGACCGGCCTTAGGGTGTCATCGTGGGTGTCCCTACCCGAGTTGACTGCGACAGCTGATAGTGTCTTTGGACAGAGTGTCACTGCGGACTTCCATCCTTGGATCGTGGTCCCGAAGGTAACCGACCCTAGGGCGTTACCCCCGGATTCGCTCCCGAAGCACACAAGGGATACCGAGGGTTATGGACTCTTTCGGTCTTAGATGATAACAAAACAAGAAATTGTGTGAAACGTCTAATGTAATGAAAGCGATTGCATGTTTTATATTCTGGTTTGTATAATGCTAGTGATGTATAGGAATGATCCACTGGGCTCTCGAGCTCACCCCACTTTTCTAATTACAGGTGATTATTGACACTGCAAGAGTAGGTGCCACGGGCTGTCTTTTTGGGTAGTGACCTCACTGGGAGCTAGTTACAGTTTTTGTTTAATTTTATTTGAGTTTATCGTTGTACCATTTTGTTGTAAATAATGTTTTAGTGTTAAATTGAATTGGGCATGTGCCCTCTTTTATCTTGAACTGTTTTGCATGTAAATCTAATATTTTGGAACTTAGGCCCATTGGGCCATGTTTTATCTTCACGCTTTGAAAAGAATTCGAAATGTTATTCCGCTACAAAGTATTTCACTTGGCCACATATGAATTTACTATGGATTTACGAATGAATTGAATTTCACTGCATATATTTTTAATGAATTTCACAACTACTGAAAAGAACGAGTATTTTGGTGGCCATTGTATATTTTAAATTTTAACTTCATAACCTATTTAAAGGAAAGGTTTGAAATATGAGATTGAATGAGAAAGGAAAACGAACCACGTGGCCTCTGGCTCTCGGCGAACGAACGGATGACCCGGCGTCTCCGTCCAAACGAACGAACGAGTGCGCACCATCTCCGCATGCGGCCCCGTGACGGACCGTCGCAACAGAGATAGAGACGAACACCGGGAGCCGGGGTGTTACACACACCCATGGTTCTATCATCAGGAACTAGGGGCAAACTCATCGTTCCTTATCACAAGAACACTCACAATGATCCCCCATAGACCACTGCGATAGTACGTGGTTCAATGCTTAATTTATCTTTGCTTGTGTATCAACAAACATTTTGTTATTTATAAAGCATCCTTGAACAATAACGTAATCATGCTGATCATTTCTTAAAACACAAATAAGGCAACAATCATTTCATAGAAGCATGAAAGCATGTAAACACAGAACATGTACATATAACTCATGTTACTCTAGCATTCATATATTCATGTCATTTACAAATCATTTAATCAACATCCTAATATGCTTCTAGACATTCAAACAATGTAAACATCACATATTCAGCATTAAAATTCAGATAATATTAGGGATCAAGGTAATCACTTTCACCTTGGTATTTCCTTTGCTTGTGCCTTTGTTCCTTACCGCACATGTTTTAGATCTTTAATCTATAATATTTTAAATACTTAGATAATGTGAGTCTAAAACATTGATAACATGTTCAAAATCATGGATTCATGTGTTTTACCTAGGTATTTCATGGTGTGCACAAAGTTGGAATGAAAAATGAAAGAAAAATGGGGTGCAAGTTGAGTTACCGCGCTTGCCAGAATTGGCGACATGTGTTACTGCAGTCAGTTACTGCGGTAACCAGAGGGAATTGTGCGTGCAACACTTTCGTGTGCATTGTCTCACTAGTGCTTTTTCCATGTATTTAATACTCAAATATATGCACGTTAAGCTTAAAACACACATCAAACTAGAAGAAGTCTTTATACCTTAGGGTTCTTCATGTTTTCGCTTTGTTTCTCACCAAAACAAGATCTTACAACCCTCAAATCTCTTATGCTTCAAAGCAAAACGTGTTTACACCTAGGAAAATGAATTACAATCCTAAAAACTCAAGATTTCAAGTGGGTTTCGTGACTTTAGCTTAGTACAAGTTGTTTGGAACAACATCTCCATAGATCTTCTTCTTAGTGGAGCTTATTCTTCACAGATCTAAGCTCACAAACTGGTAGAGAGGAGTTTGAATGAATAGAAATCAATCTAAAATGGTAGAGAAGGGGAGAAAATTTGATTATCATGGCTAGTATTAGTTCTTGGGAATAGGTGTGCGACTGTAGGGTTACAATGACGATTAGGGTTTTTGAGCGCATTGTTCACACATATATAATTCATGTATTACTGCAATAACTCGAAGGATTATTGTGATAACCAGAACCCTACTTTTCTATGTTTTAGTCGAATTACTGCGGTAATCACAATAATGACCATGGTAACCAGAACGTTGTGATTTTTTGGGGTTTTAATCGCATTATTGTGGTAATTCTATGAATTACCGTGGTAACCAATGGATAGTTACCATGTGAAATTTCGTACTTTGCTCCAGTTTACCAATTTTTTTGTATATTGATTAAACATCTCCTAAACCATGTTTTCATAGATTTTTTAGGGTTTATTGTGCTTGAATTATTTTTATTTAAATTTACCAAAACTCTATAAAATTTACGGAGTATTACATCAAAGAAGTAGTCTATGTTGCATTGACTACATGTGAAGTCGATTATGTTGTTGCTACCTCCAATGCTTGGCAAGTTATTTGGTTGAGAAATCTTTCACCACAGTCTCACATGTTTGTTGATGGATCTACACCAAATTATGTTGATAATGCGGGAACTATTATTTTAGCAAAAAAGCTAATGATTCATAGACGTAGTAAACATATTTATGTGATATTACTTCTTGCATGATTAGGTACAACACAAAAGAGATTGAATTAATTTATCACAATTTTAAAGATCAAGTTGCAGAATTATTTACGAAGCCTTTGAATATCAAAATATTTTTTAAGTTAAAAAATGCACCGAATGTCATCAAAATCTAAATTATGAGGAAAAATTACTGTAATTTAGATAATCTAACTTAAGGAGAGACATTGGAGTTGTAATTTAGATTATCTACTAGAGTTTAAGTTTGTGTCAAATAGTTTTATTTATTTTATTTGAATTGTAATTAGGAGTTTGGATAGAATTGAAATATATTATTTTAGTTTAAATCAAAGTAAGATTATTTAGTAGGTTTAGAAGTTTTTAGAAATTAGTAGTGTCTATAACTACACCTCCACAATATTTATGGTAACATCAATAAGAAATACAAGTTTATGAGAAATAAAGTTGAGAGAGAATATTTTCATCCAACAAACACACGGTTTATACCTTTATCGAGTGCATATAAAGTGCGGATTAAATACCTTGGTACATGATATCAATATGCTTGCTCAAAGCTTGAGAGTAGATTTTGGATCACAATTTACTTGAAGAAGAATCGACTAATTTGAGGTAGGCTTGTTATACAAGCAGACTATTGAGCAAAAGGGATAGAGGACACTATCAAGATGGAGTATTGAATGCAAGCAAAAGTTTTTCTAGAAGGTCCCCATTCAACACCAACAACTCGAGAAAACTTACGTGAAATGTCAAAAATGAGTATGACTATGAACATATTTAAGGAAAAAACAAAAATTGAATGCAAAATTGTAATACTCTAAAAAATTTGTACAAAATGAAATGAAAAGTGAGACCAAATTTATTTCAGGGATCAATTAGCAAGTTTAATTGTTTAAAAACATCTCAGGAGAGTGAGAATTAAAATGAAAAGGAAAACGAAATAAGATGAAGGAAACGACTCAAATGATATAGGCATTAGAAATTCATTTCGTTTGGCCAATTCAGGGTTCATTTGCCTAATATGTTTCAGTGGAATGAGAATTAGGAAAGAAAATGAAGAATACCCTAGCCAAACACAATATTTGAATTTTTATTAATTTCTTGTGAACCTAAAAATATGTGAAAAAGGCCTTAAATACCCTAAGATGTCCCATGTAGTGAGCAAACCATGGTGGAATTTCTAAAATACCCTAGACATGTGCATGTTACATGAGGGAGAAGAAGAAAGATAGAAAATAGAAGTTTCTAAGATACCCATGATCATGCACACCAAATTTCCATGCACATTAAGACGTCCCCTTTGAGCAAGAAACCCTGGCTGTTTGTTCATGAATCATTTTAAAAATACTAAAAAGATGATCATGTGTACCCAACCTATGGCACTTATGTACACCCTAAGCCATGATGTCCCAAATAATACCAAGTTAGAAACTCAAAAGATTCTAGGCTATCTTGATGCCAAAATGAAGAAGATATGATCCAAAATGAAAGCTTCCATATACTTGACGCTCTAGATAGTAAACGGGAAAGTTCTAGATCATTGAGAGCACAAGTGGAAGGAAGATGCTATAACAAGTGGCCCCAAATGTGCTCGAGACAAGAATAGAAAGACTTCCATGTTGCATGAGCCTAAACCATGTGTTTGACATCTAAGGAACCAAAATGGTAAGTTTCCATGCTAGGTTTGTTCCCATAGGATATCATGTATCCTAAAATAAAAAGATTAAAGAAAGAAATTGAGCAAGCATGCTAAAAACGTCCCATGCTAATTTGTAGAAGTTTCTATAACACCCATGTTGCTAAATTGTGTGAAAACTACATGTTTCCTCACTTACATATGGCACACCAACAAAGAAAGTCCAAGAATAGAAAGTTTCCCTAGCTCATGCTATTGTGCCAAAAATAGCTCATGCAAAGTGTCAAGTTTGTCCTTACTTGGTGAGTATTCACAAAGAGAAGGAAACATTGTCTTGCTCACCAAATCCAAGAATAGAAGTTGTTGAAATATAATCCTTAAACATTTAGAATTGACGCCCAAGTGAAGAAATCAGCTAGGAAACTTTCGTTGCTTACAAGAATGGAAGTTGCCAAGTGTGTGTGCATTCTCTCTATTGCCTTGACGTCCAAGGGAGGAATGAAATGAGAATATTTCCTTGCTCATACCATGACACACCAAGGAGGATACACTTGCTGATTTTTGCATGACAACCTTAGAAACAATTCCAACCATCATCCCATTGCCTAAATCATGTACATAAGAGAAAATGGGAAAGATGCCTATACAGACACACATGCTCAAAAGAAAAGATTCAATTACCAAAGTATATTGGAAAGTGTCTCAAATAAGTTCACACTAACCAAGGAAACATTCCTAGCTGATTTTGAGCACAAGACTACATTAGAAAGTGAACCCCAAGCATGTGAACCAAGATTGGATTTCTTGCCTAAACCATGAGTATGCTCACACAAGATAAGGAAACCCTAGTAGCCCACTTAGTCAAAATGTGATCAAGAGAGGAGGAAAGTTATGTGACCAAAACGTCCCCCTTGTACTCTTGAAACTCTATATAAAGGCCCCCCTATGCTTACTTTTTCTTCATTCCAGAGCAAGAGCTATAAGTCCCTCTTGTTCTTTCTAAGCCTTTTTTTTTTGGCACCCTTTCTGACTTCTCTTTTGTTCTTGAATATTCTTAAGTGAGAAGTTATTGTTCTTGAAGTGCTTAGACTATGAAAACTCTGCCGGATTTTTAAGAAATTGCAAAACAAGGTGGAAGTGATTTCAACCCCCCCCCCCCCCCCTTTACTAGTTTGAATTGATATCATGTTCATGCATGTTTAAAAATCTGTTTATCATACATATTTCAATTTTAGTCCATTCATGTGATTTAATTTTTAGTTTGATACATATGCAATGTTTAAGCATTCATAAAACCATGTCATGCTTAGGCCGATTTTGAGATATGATGCATGTAATTGATGTTTTTATGCTTTATGCTTTCATGATGATAACATGCTGAATTTTGATTTTTTTTTTTTTTTTTTTATGATTCAAGATTATGAGAATTCAAATAAAAGACTTTGATATTAAGAACCATGTATTGTCATAGTGATCCAAAGGGATACTACGAGTGTTCTTTACATATACTATGTGTATATGAGTTGCATATATTGTGTGTAAATGGGTGTAGCGCAAAATACTTGGAATATGGTCAAGGGACCCTAAATTCAATAGAATAAGGCATAAAGAATTGTCTTTCTACTCAAGAAGAAGTATTTTGATAAGAACATCAAGGAATTGGACCCCCTTTTAGTCTAACATACAATTGAAAATAAGAAATTGTTTGAAACGCCTAATGTATGCAATTGTTTGAATTTGAATGTGTTATTAGTTTGAATTAGTAACTTGGTTGTCTTTAGAATGATCTACTAGGCTATATGTTTACCCCTCCTCTTTTATCTTTTTAGGAGATTGATTTACATGATGAAGCTTACTAAATATTTAGATCGCCTATTTTTATAAAGTTCTATTTTTATTTATAATATAAGGGCATGTTGCCCAAGTTTTGAATAAGTTAGACTTCCGCTAAAATAGTTTATATTTTTTATTTATGTTCTCTCTTTCTTTTAGTAGTTTAAATTCAATTTATATACTTGTCTCATTTAATTCAAACAATGAATAAAGAAAAAGTTATTTATCTTTTTGTGTTGTCTTATTGAATTAAATTAAATAAATTGGGTTGTGCGCTCATAATGTTCAATAAGAATTAGGATAAAGGAAGTAGAAAGACAAGTTGTGTACTTGTAAGGTAACACCGACCTGACCTGCCTTGTGGATAAATCTAATTGAAAGTCTCGAGGGTTGGGATGTTACAAAAATATATGGTAATATACAAAGTCTAGCATGAATTACAAGATGAGCACATACAAGGGTTTCCCAAAGCACCTGGTGTGCGTAGCAACAAAATTCATGCCGTACCATATCTCCATACCAACCTCAAGGGTGTGGCTTATATTGCCAATAACCTTTTGATGTATACATACCCACATCTTCTTTAACTCAAAGGTGAACAACTTGCAGTAGAAAGAATACTTTAGAGTTTACAACTTCTCATTCATACGAGATATAACTTAGGCATTGGAGGGTTTTTAACTGGCACCACACCTGTACTCTTTATGTATTTATCTTTTTTATATTTTTTTTAAAATTTTGTTTTTTATAAGAATTGTGTGCAATACATGCACTAATTTTATTTTTAATAATAGATAAATACTTAAAAGAATTTAATGTAATGAACTTAATCATAACTTCAAATTATGACAAAAAAATTTTTTCAATATAATGAACTTAATTATAACTTCAAATTATGATAGACATTTTTATCTCTATCAAAATAATAAAAGTGATAAATTATTTGTCTATGTAGACAAAAGTGACATTAATGAGTAGAAGTTGTATCATGAGTTTTGTTTTGAGCATTTTTAATAATAAAATGAAAAATTGCGTGTGTATTTAGATCTAATTAATGTGCTAATATTCTTACCTCAAATTTTTTTTCTCTTTCTTCTTCTTCTTCTTCTTCATTTTTATTTTTTTTTTCTTCTAATAGAAACTAAATTTTTTAACACGACAAACCTAAATCGTTGAAGTTTTTCAGTCGACAAACCTAGAGTTCGGGTTTGTTGGTGAACCAACACAAGCGGTTTAGGTTTGTCAACTAACAAATTAAGAAGTCTAGGTTAATTGACTAACAAATGCAAAAATTTGAATTTGTCGAATAGTGAACTTAAAACCCTATGTTTATTTTTTCGACAAATGTAGAGGACCTAGGTTTGATGGTCAATAAATTTCATTTTTTAATAAAAATATAAAAGGAAAAAAAGAAACTAAGGGGAAATTTTGATGTATAAATATTTTGAACGATTTACAGAAAAAAGATTGACTAAAGGGTGGATAGCATAAATAGGCGCATTAAAAAAAAAAAAAAATTAAGACAAAATTTTAAAGAAGCCGAGAGTAACGGAGCTATTCATATCGGCCTAAGATAGCGCCGTGGCACATAACGCCGTCAATTGACTGAGCTAAACGGTCGAAGAAAGTTATAACAATCATATCCGTACAATTTCTGTTACGACTGGAAAAAAACTGGCTGATGATTCAAGAAAGGGCAAGAGACGGAAGAGACGGAGGACTTAACGGAGACGGGGTGGTATAAAACCTGGTATCTTGATGGTTTTGAGAGGGAGAGAGTGCATTCCGTCCGATTTGGAGCTCTAGTTTTCGTTGTCTGCCAATCTCTCTCATTTTTGTTTAATTTTCCCCTTGAAATCAATTTTTTTCTTTAAGTTCACGAAACTGAATTTGAATATAGGAACATTTTGGTGTTTCAATGCGAGGTTAATCTTTTGTGTGTTTGAATTAATTTCGAGTTTTGTAATAGTTGGAATATTTCTTGCTAGAGAAGATCGAGTGGTGTTTAATTATTGATTTTTGAAATTGGATGGTGTTTCTCCTTTGTTTTGTGTAGGATTTGCGGATGCTCGAAGTTCAGGTGAAGATTAAAGTTCAGATGTTTGTGTTTCAAAACAAAGCATGATTTGGTACCCATTTCTGTAAGGAGTTCTGTATAAAACTTATTTTTTTCCCCTTTCGGTCTTTCGTCTAGCAGAGGCATGCTGCAGGAGATTAGACGAGTTTTCTCTGGTAATCGAAGTCTTCAAAATGATAATCATGGCTAGAAGATCGGGTTTCTGATGTTTGAAGTTCGAGCTCGGGGACTTTTGCTGTGAAAGGTGAAGGTTTTGTTGGATGATCTTGATCTAAGGCATTACTGGTTGAGCGGATTGGAAGCAGGAATTTTTCTGTTGCTTTACGGTATTCATTTGATTAGCACGGAAGGTTTTAAAATTCTCAATGGCTCAGGAATCGAAGAAATTTATATATTTAACTTTAAATGGAAGTTTGAAGTTCTCTGTTCTTTTTTTCCCCTAATTTTGCAGTTCTAGGAGGCACGGAAGACATAAATTTTTCTTATAACCATTGAGAACAGCTAATCAGATCGTTAAGGTGAAAATTTGGACTCAAAATTCCCGATCATTCAACTCTCTTTTTCTTCTTAATGTATCGTGTGAATTCCTCTGATCTTTCTGTTTCATTTTTTTTCCTCTCTTAGTCCGTCTGAAGAATCGGCTTTCTCCGCTTTAAATTTGATCACCGATCCAGACAGAAACAGATCCTGGCAAAAGAAATTGAACTCTGGTGTACATTAAGGTAAGATTTCTTTCAGCATCACTTTTCTTCTTTCATCATCATTCTTCTTCTTTCATCATCATCATCACATCGTCATCACCATTCTTCTTCTTCTTCTTCTTTTTTACCAGGCTTGCAATCTCAGTTATTTGCAGAGGAAAACGGTGGTTCCGATTGATTTATTAAAATTTCCGAATTTCTGAATTTTTCCTACCGCCTCGTCAGATGCTATATTCATCTTTAATTCATTCTACTTTCTCACCTTCTGCGGATTTTTCCGCTTCTCTTATTTAGTGCAATTACAGAACTCTCCTGTGAGCATATCAGATTCTTTTTCCTTTAGATGCCTAATTCCCTCGGTTTCATCGTTTTTGGTATAATTGCTCAATTGCTAGCATTTCAGAAAAAACTGATTTATCCTAAAAAGACTCAGAAATTTTTAGTTTTTCTTTGATTATATTTGGCATTGTACCTTTCCCTCAAAACAAAAAGAAAGAATTACGTTTTAAACCTCCGCTTCCATCTAAACGAACAAAAAAAAAAAAAAAAGGCTTTCTACTCAAATCTGTCACTAATTCATGATAGTCTTGTCACTATAAAAAAACTTTTTTTTTTCCATCCAATATAGAAATCCTTCAATTATCTGGACCTTGTTTCTGTTTAGTTATGTAATTTAGAAAATTAACCAGGATTGGTTTTCTTCTAACCAGAGTTAGCCGAATTGTTTGGTTTCTAATTCGTGATAGGCTAATAAAGCATGGAGATGGGAGAAATGGGAGTGAAGAACAACAACAATAATAACAATAATAGTCGAGTTGGTGGAGTTGGTGTGGGGGTCGTATGTAGGCCGCACACTACAGAGCAGGCAACAACTGCAACGACAACGCAATCTACGGACTTCGTGTTGCAGTGGGGTAACCGTAAGAGGCTACGGTGCATGAAGATCCAGGTAAAAAATGAGTCAACTTCCGGCGACCGGACGAGGAGGGTACGAATCGACCGCAGTGTCGTCTTGAGATCTAACAACAATAACAACAATAATAGAGACTCTTTTTCCAATTTCCGTCGGCACTTCTCATCTCCTCCTCCCCCACCGTTGATTCCGATTCCTCATCGCATCTCCGCCTCCTCCAGGTACCCCACTCCACACTACATGGGTCGATTAATTTGTCGCTTTTCTTCTTTATTTTTATTCTTTTCGTTTCGTGCTTGGGATTAGATTGGATTGTAGATTAGATTGGATTAGATTAGATGGGAAATTGGTTTAGTCCGTCGTTTGTTTGTTTGCTTATTGGAGTTTCTTTTGCTCGAGATGCGCATTTGCGCACTCGCTTTGTCGTTTCGGTGCGGACACGTAAGCGGTCGTTAGCGCAAGGGATGGAAGGGGCTTCTCATTTCTGGAGCCAATTGCTTACGTAGGCAAGTGTTTAAACCGGCGTTAGGTTTATGGTGAGGGTTTTTAGAATATTTTCATCCGTATTTTAAATAACAAACGGTGCCGATGATGCTCATCAACTAACACGAGCTTCGGCATGCTGTTTCATTTTTGGCGAGGCACCTCTTGAAGATGACGTGCTAAATCACCGCTCCCGAGCGTGTATGTGCGCACGTGGATCATGGGGTCAAGACTCAAGAGTGGGCCCAAGATATAGAATCCTTGTCTTTGAGGGTAAAATCGTATAAAAGCATTAACTATAAAGAAATATTACATAACCAATATCGAAAATCTATTCTACTGTATAGTAATAAAATAAAATAAATGGTCTTTAATTTAGCTATTAATTAATTTTATATTTATGACATTAATTTTTTTTTACATTTTCTATTTTTTAATTTAAAAATAAATAAAGTTTTTTAAGTGACATTTTAAATGACAGTGGACATGACCGTCTAAAAATAGAGGGTTATGTCCATAACATCTACTTTTTTTTGGTATTGTTGTAAAAATGAATGGTTGCATTTAAAAAGTATTATTTGGTCTAATGTTCATTCATTCTATTTAGCACTCTTATTTTTTAAATACATGGTTTTATTGAAGATGCTCTAAGCTTTGAAAAATGTCTAAAATATCATAGGGGTGATAGTTCGTGTTAGGTAGTGTTGTAAATGACGATTATTCATGTATTGTTGACTGAAATTTGAATTATTTATTAATTATGTTATAGATAAATATATTTACATATAATTTATTTAACTTTTTGTTGTCAATTTTTAAAATTTTTTTACAAAAAATAGTAATAAAAATATGATATATAAATAATTTATTAAAATTAAATTAAATTAAAAAATAATTTTAAATTATAAAAATAAATTATGTTGTTAATATATTAATAAATATGTTAATTTTAAATTAATGTATTTATAATATTTTTTTAATTTGTTTATAATCGTGTTAAATAAGTTATTTTTTTAAGTTTAATAGGTCAACATGTGAATGATAAAAAATTTAATTGTGGTTAATTATGTTTGACCAATTATGACTTAAATTTATTTATATTAAATCTAAACTCTTAATCGTGTGTCGTATATAAATTGAATTACTGTATCCTGTTATAAATTGTAATGCTAAAAGTGTTGTAGTTGCTATATTGAATTTTCACACATAGGTTAGAACAATTTTACTTTGATTTAGGGATGAAGTATATCACCGGACCACCATTGGATTTAAAATTAATAATTAATAGAAATTTAAAGGTGTTTGCAACGATAGCGTTGGCCATTTACAATGTCCTTCAATTAATTAGGCTAGTGGAAACTGGTAGTGTACAGGCGCACCGTCCCACTTTGCGGGCCGACAAAAAAAAAGGAGAAAAGAAAAATAGAGCTTTGTAGGATTGTTAAATGTCACACACATCGCTGGACTTCGCTTTACGTCTGATGAAACCTGGGATTGATGCGACCGTAGATATTACTGGTTTATGGGCCAATCCAAATAAGCGCTTGAGTTAGATCTCTATAGTTCGAAGTTGGCTAAGCCCAAAGGACGAAAGATTCCTGCAAGTCATTGAGCGCTGGGGTTGTTAATTAGGACAGGAAATGGCACTTGTGTTGTTGCTTCTTTCCGGTTCTAGAAGGGTTTTAAACGGAAAAGATAAAATGAATGGAAGCATTTCATAGTTTTTGAAAGACAAATAAATCAAAGTGAATAAACATTTGGATGACTTGACAGTATTTAGGACGCTGCAATAGCTGGTAAGCTGTTGGAGAATATTGGAAACAGTTGAGGGTAAAAATGGATATATTGGCTCGGTGAATTGATAGATAAATTGGAAAATAGATTATTTTGTACTGTATAAAAGAAATAAATGGTAGCGTTAAACCAAAACAACTCAGATGCTACGAGTTTTCGAAAACGTCGAGATATTGATCTTATCCTTAACGAAAATAATTCTATTCTTCAAAGAATGACTTATCTTTTCCAATTTTCACACATAGTTTCTCCTACTGACAATTAAATGACGGTTTCCATCATCTGAATATATTCTATTAGTGAAATAGAGTTTCATTGTTGCATTTGGGTCAAACATTATAACATTTGGGGCTTGTTTGATGAAAGTTCTGCTTCTAGCTTTTAGATTATGAAAAGAAATGCTTCTTGAAAAATTGATTTTAACCTTGTTTATTAAATTAGAATCAGAACATTATTTTGAAAATTAGATAACTGTTTGTTATAGCTTAAAAAATGGTCTTTCTATTGTTAAATGACAGTTTTATACCTTTTTACATAAAGTATAGAATACTCTTGCTGGTCATATGCTTTTTTTAAAATTATTATTACAATAAAGCAATTTTCCACGTAATCATTTGTGATTCTTAATTATAATTCCTTAAATTGAACTTCCCATTAGAAAAAAAAATCCTCTGATTAAGAGTCGATAGACAAACAGACAAGTATTTAGTCGACAAATTGTGCTTTTGATTTGTTTTTGTTTTTTGTTTTTTTGTTTTTTTTTTCCCATAATGCAAGACAGAACTGAAGCATCTTACGTTTACCTTTTAGGGAAAAAATGACAAACATGATCATAAAAGTCATTCATAGCTTGAAATTCAAATAAGTCTAAGAAATTAAAGACTGACCCAATTACAATTAATTAAGATGTTTAAGCTGTACTTCATTGATTCAAAAAACTATTGATCACGATCTTATAGAATTTAAGTAGAAGAAGAGAGCGTGCAAGCCATTTGTTACAAGATGCAGTAGTTGCGATCTTATGGACCCTTAAAAAAAAAAAAAAAAAAAAAAAAAAAGAACCTATGATCTTTTGTAGTTGCAACATGAAAGCACGTTATTGACGTTGAGATTGAACTAGGATTCTTCATGCTTCGCCTTTCTTTTCTAGGAGAATTTGGTTTGGTTTAGAGTGTCATGAATATTGAAGAATGCAAATAGGTCACATGAATCAGCTCATTCCCAATTTTTGGCCAGTTCATTGCAGCTAAGAATGAAAACTCAGTCCCAAATCTCTTCTACAAAGGAATGGGAATAATTTAGTGTTTCCTTGGAGGTTTCTTCATTAGTACAAAGAGACTAAAACCGCCAAAAAAATCATTTTGAGTGGTGCAAATAAATTAAATTATCTTTTTCAGCTCAAAATTAAAATGTAATTCAAATTAGTTTCATTTAAAAGAATTGAACATTTTTGTAAAAATAAGACTGTGTTTGATTGCTAAGAAAATTTTTCTTGAAAAAAATATTATTTTCTTAAGAAAATATTGTTGAGAAAATTTTTCCATAGTTGTTTGGTTGGACATGAAAAAATTTAATAAAAGTTAGTTATAGGTAGTTATTTTTTAAATTGATGTACAAAAAATTTTTTCTTGAGAAAATTATATTTTCTCACCTTTTAGGCTGAGAAAATTATGGTGAGAAAATGGTGGAGGTGAGAAAATTTTTTAACAGTAGAAAAGATGATTTTCTCAATAAAATAAAAATTTTTTCGAGAAAATATCTATTTTTTGTGCAATCAAACACAGCCTAAGAGATTAGTATAGTCGAATCGTACATTACAACTCTCTCATTCAATAACCCATTTCTCAATAAACTAATGCATTGGAGTAACAAAAATGAATACAAAACCAATAAGATTGGCATGTTCATAGTAACTAAGAACTGAAGTTCATTCCCAATTCTTCTCCAACTTGATTGCAACTGAGTATGAAAATAATCTTAAAGTTCAATTTGGTAATAATGTGATAGTAATCATCATACTAGTGGAAGTTGAGAAGCTATTGAAGGTTGGTGGCTAGTTGATTATTAAAATTGTAAAATTTTTGCAATTTGCACACGGAATATATATTTTTTAAATGACAAAATTTCGAGCTTTTACGTTTAAAACGGTTATAAAGCTACGTTTAAACTGTAACAGATATATGACGTAGTTTAAATTGTACAATCAATTGTATTGTAAATATGTTTCTTCCCGATATACCATTAAAATTTTAAAAATTTCGTGTGTTCTTCCAAAATTAATAAACTAGTGATATTTTAGGAACCTAGATGGATAACCAAACTTTGGTGTCACGGCAGGTGAAGAAGTGTTTTATATTAATAATAATTTTCGTGTAGTAAAACCATTTCTCAATTCTCAGCAAGAGCCCTCGTTGTCCTGCTCAGGTTTTTCAAGTCCATTCGGCTAGGAGTGTAAGGAATTAAAGATGGCCTACCCTAGCCTAGCTAATGCAAAGCGGGAAAACAAAATCTTCGTGGTACACGTGTGCGGAGTCTTTACTCTTCTTATGAGTTGTCTCAGTTTTTGAATTTCAGTATGGGTTGAAATCAATTTTAACGTGTACGTTTTGCATATTATAAGATATTATATTTTATGCAAGTTTTTAAGCTTGATGAATTTGAATTTTGTTGGGCGTATGTTACAAAGATTATTCTTAATAGTTTTTATTTTTCTATTTACATAAAAAAAAAAACTTTTTGTTTTTATAATTTTTTTTGTTTAAACTTAAAAATTTTAAATTCGATGTGGATGTGTCATGTGTCTAGCCAAGCGAATAAACTGCACGTCTCAATTATTTTTTATTTTTTATTTTTTTGTGCGACCATTGCCTTCCATGTCCTTGTGTCCACCCATTCAATGCCTCTGTTCCTGCGGAGACAAAGTCATGCCGTAACAAACCTGCTCTGCATGTGGTAATGAAACAGACTTCTTGTTGCTTAATTCACTTATCTGCCCCTCCTAACAATACCTAAATCTCGAATCCACGTGGCCATTAACTGATTAGCCATCGTTGGACCGACCTTTGCTCCTGGACGGCCTTTATACATTTCATCCTCATGCTACGTGGCCATTAAAATCGCGCATAGCGTCATTCCCACACAGTCCTTACTGGTTCCACTCAAGAAGCCCGCTTATCATTTCCTGCCACCTGCCCAGTTAGAGGGAGAGCCCTGATCGACCGGCTGGGAACGGATGTCATCAACGAGCAATTAAGACGACAAGTCGTTTTCTTGATGTTTCGCACCGTTGGAATCGCATCGGTTGCCCTCGCTTTAAACGTTTCGCTATACCAACATTGCCTGCTCTAGCGCCTTTTTCTCTCTCAACCTCTATCTACGGCTGCAACTTGTTCCTCATCGTTCCTTGCATTAATTATTTTTTCGTAACCAAAGGTGGCTCATCAAACAAAAGGAAGCCAGATTAAAAAGAAAAAAAATAAAAGGAAAAAGAAAGCTCAATGGTTCAACATCTCTCCGTCTTCTACTAGGAATCAGTTCGCAGACGTGGGATGGCGTTCTAAAGAAGAGGCCACTGCCATTTTTTTTTTTTTTAAACGATCCGTTGCTTCGAGGGTATATCTGTAATTTGGTAAAAATGATTAAAAAAGAATTTATTGGTTCCACTTCTACTTGTTCTTATAGATACGATCTTTATTAAATTTAATATTGGGTTTATTAGTATTATTATTCTTAGTCATGTGTTGTTTATGATGATATATTGTTATGTGTGGGGTTAATCAGGATATGTGAAGGTGATATGAAGAGGCAGGGCAACGGAGTTGTTGTAACCTCATGTTCTGCGGAGGAGAAGGCGCAGGATAATAAAAGGAATAACATTAACGGTAACGGCAACGGAGGATCGGCGTCATCGGAGACGGCGCTGGATAGCAAGAAAGGAGGAGGGTCGTCGTCGGGGAGCGATCCGATCGCAGTTTGGCTGCCTAAGTTCGTGATATCTCTGACGAACAAAGAGAAGGAAGAAGATTTCATGGCCATTAAAGGCTCAAAGCTGCCTCAAAGACCCAAAAAACGTGCCAAATTCATTCAACGTACCCTCAATGTAAGCTTCTCTCTCTTCATTTATTTATTATTATTAATACTTTAAAACTGTCCTATTCTTTTAGGTTTATATTGGTTTTTTGATTATTTGTTCGTGATCGTGATTTTGTGAAAGAGCATAAAAATTTTCAGATTTTTAAACGAGAATTCTTATGTCGCCCTTAAAGTTTTGAAACTCTGTCCTTTTATTTATTTATTTTTTCTCAATATCACAAAAAATGCCATTATTGTCGCCGAAATTATAGTAGGGGAAAGCCTTTACAATTTCCACAAAGGGAAAAGAGACCTCTGGGTGATGTGGAACACGTGTCATGAATTGGTGGGTCTGAATACTTTTGCGTTTTCTATTTAATTTTATAATGAGACCGGTTCTTTCGCCTTAACATATATTGTCTGGTGGCCTGGTGGAAGGGGAAAACGGTTGGGCTGATATGTCGGGCCTTTTTTTTTTTTTATTCTCTGTCAAAGTCACAAACAAGCACTTCTATAATTTCATATGAAGTCCAATTAACATGTACTTCAACTACTCTAAGGGCATTTCCGACGCTTAGATGAGCGTTGTTAAAAAAAAAAATAATAAAGATAAGTAGAGCGTTGGGTGCTGAGATGGCACTTCATTGAGCACCATCTCAGCACCACCAAATGAACATTACAGCTGCTCTAATAATTGGTCAATGGGCCCACTCTTGACCATTTGGGTCTCATACTGTTTCCATCTATGTTATAGATTGCTTAGACAATTAAGAAAATTATGTTCCAAATGAATGTGTTAAATAAATGATGATAGATCGAATGGGAAGAAATTAGTTCTAAACTTTTAGTGATTCTCAAAAGTAATGATTTCTTAAACGTTAACCCGGAGATAGGTGCCACAAAGGTTCCGATCACTTGTCACCTCATAAAAGCCAATCTCGTTATATTTAAATTTGTTTATTTAATAAAAGTAAGTATTGTAGTACAATAGTCGTATGCATAAAAAATATATATGAATACAATAACATATTTATATTTTTCGTGATTCATGTACACAAAATTGAATGGAGTAACAAAATTCATTATGTGTAATTATTTTGCCTCTTGCTTTCTTTTGTAGTTTGTAAGTCCAGGATCGCTATTGTGCGATCTGACCCTTGAACGGTACGAGGTCCGGGAAAAGAAGATCTCCAAGAAGGTGTGATTAATGTTTATTTATTTACTTTAATCATGCATTTATTCAAGGAATAGCAACGACATATAAAATCGTCAATAAATTTAATTTTGATTATTTGGTCGGCATGTTATGCAGAGACCGAGGGGATTGAAGGCAATGGGAAACATGGAAAGCGATTCGGAGTAAGGGATTAAGGAAGAACTGAGAATAATCTCGGGGTTGTGTTGGAAAGATGGGTTGTCTTTCGTAGCTTGGCTGGGGGATCACTGATGTTCCTTTTTTTTTTTTTTTTTTTTTTTTTATTTTGGCATCTTCCTCATCAATTATCTTTTTCACCTTCGTAGTAATTATGGTGTTAAAGGTAATTCCTAACGGAAAGAGAAGCTACCTTTTTTTCGGATGAAAGCTATTGGAAGCTTGTGTAAAATTAACGTACCGTTTGTAACAAAGCAAAAAAAATAAAAATGAAGTAGAAAATACAGAAGGCAAATCTGCGTTTAGTTATATAGATCCTTTTTGGATAGTGTTGTGAAATTATTTGTAACATTCAAGATGTTCTTGATTTATATAAACTCTTCAAGTCTACATTAATATTTAACCAATCACCTTGCTCTTGGTAAATATGGGGAGGCATTCTCTCTCTCTCTTTATTATTGCTAAGAACAAGTAAATCACCATTAAAAAAAGCATTGTCGACATCTAATTAAACAAGATGCTATTTTTCTAAGTGTAGTAACATGAGAAAAGGTCTTACGAGGATTCACACTTTCTTGTTAAGTATATCCTTTTGCAACTAAATAAGCCTTGTATAAGTCATTAGTACCTTTAGATTTATATTTAATCTTGTATACCCATTGTCGCCTATCAAATGTCTATCAACTGAGAAAGGAATAATAAACACTGTTTGATTAAGTTCTATAGCAACAAGTTCATTTTTCATTGCATTTCTCCATTTAGAAGATGTAATAGCATGATGATAATAATGTGGTATCATATTAGAAGAGATCGACAAGGCAAATAGCTTATGAGAAGTTGAAAGGGAATCTAATATTGGATATAGAACAGAAAAAGGTTGCAAAAGATCACTTGAAGTGGAAGAGTGGAGAAGAATACATTGGTAATCATGAAGATAAGATGGAGGTCTAACAGTGCATGTAGTGTGTCTAGGTGAAACAAGTGATGAGGAGGATGATGAAATAAGAACATTATGTGAGGATGAATTGTTGGAAGTTATGGATAATGAAGGGGAGGAAAAAGTGGTAGGAGAATAAATTAAAGAAGTAGAAGTAAAATGAGTAGGTGGCAATGGCAAGACAAGATCAGGAAAATGGTCTATAAGATCATCAATGGTGGTAATAGAATGGAAAGGAAAAATATATATTTTCATGAAAAACCACATCACGAGATGTTAAGAATGTCTTAGAGATAGTATCATACAACTTATAAGCCTTCGTACCATTAGGATAGCCCATAAAAACACAAGCATGAGCATTAAACTTAGTTCAATGAACTAGCCGTGTGGAATGAGTTGGCAGTGTAGAAGCAAAAGCCAAATAACTAAAAACTTGAAACAAATCATAATTCACTCTCTTATCATATAATAGTTCATAAGGGGACTTTTTGTCAAGAAAATGCGAAGGAGTACAGTTGCTTAAGTATGTAGCAGTGAGGACACATTAAGTCCAAAATGAAATTGGAACCCGTAATTGAAAAAACAAAGCTTTGTCTACATTTAACAGGTGTTGATGTTTTCATTCAACTACAAATGTAATACCTACAATTTTAGTGTTGTAATACCCAGTTTCTGCATAGCCTGCATAGCAGTAATGAAGATCTACTGTTGGGTACCTCTTTTGAAGCAATTTTGTAACACC
>JAJIYU010006330.1:0-20811 GCA_030144865.1 Tinospora cordifolia
AGAATTTTGGTGAATGATTGACTAATATGATTATGTAATAAAATTTAAAAAACTGATTTAGAAGCCTATTTCTTTATGAGAAATTCGCATAGGTGATATCTAATTATTATATTTATATTTATCATTGCAAATTATTTTTATAAATCATCTGGAGGATTTTTGAACTAAGAATCGGAAGTAGAGAAGTATAAAGTTCATTTTATTTAGTTTGAGCTACAATTAGTTGAAATAAAAATTAATTAAATTTATTGGAGATGTAAAGAACATGTTAAACTATTTGGAGAGCTCTGAAATATAAATTAGGGTGTCTAGGAGCCCACAATTAATAGTTTTGATTTCTAAAACATGAACATCCTAATAGTTGTGGATGAATGGATGTTGAATATCAAAGTTTAGGGAGTTGTGGAGATTTGAAGAAATTATTTATATTTTTAATTTGTAAATTTAAGTTCAAAAAGTAAATCATAGCTGCGAGTGACACAAGAGAAATCCATAAATCTCCGGTGGGAAGGATTTCCCTACTCATTAATATTATATGAATTTTAGATTCAAAACATGATGATTGTTAGCTTAGGACATTTGGCATGTTATAGCCGTTATTTTTTGTGATTGGAATGATTTGAATGATAATCATAATATCTGGTTAATCGCTTTTTGACCTGTTTAATCGAGTTCATGATTTATTCATTATATTCATCATGTATTTGTTCATATTTGATGGATGATGTTGTATGGATAACACTAATGGTGGAACTAATTAAGATTAATGGTTTATTAAGAATTTCACGTATCGATGCCATGGATTGTCTCAGGCGCACTGTAACTCTCCATACAGTGTATCATGTGCACTAGTCTGGGCACACCGTAGATATTTCCAATAGCTGGATAGCTAAGTTGTTTGTGGAAGTGGTACTTACTGGATTGCGAGCACTGGATTGTGTTGCCCTTCCTTAGACATAATCTTGTGGTATAGTCTGGATTGTATACCATAGAGTACTCACATTTGATATGAACAACACTAATACTTGGAGAGGTATATCATGATGGTAAGCTGGATAGCGCTACTGGAGAAATCATGATGGTACATCTGGATTGTGCAGCGGGAGTTATTCATTGGATTATAGGAAATATCAAGAGAGGATTCTCTTTTATTCTTTAGAGTACAATAGACAAATGAATGCTTGAAACGATTAATGTGTAAAAGTGCGTGCATGTTTTGATTCTTGATTTGTATAATGTTGATGATGTGTAGGGATGACCCACTGGGCTTTCGAGCTCACTCCCATTTCGTTTTTCAGGTACTCACAGGAGTGTTTAATGACAGAATCAGGATTTGATATCAACACCTCATTGAGAGGTTCTTACAGTCTTCTCTTTTTATTTTAACTTGATGTCAATACTTTCATAGGACTCGTAGTGATTTTGTAACTTATGTATGTAGAACTTTTCAAATTTTTAAATTTAAAATTTTGCCTTATTTTGCATAAATAAATCTTACAGCAATTAGCTGAATGTTTTAATGGCTTTATCGTTGCATTATAATGATATTTTGGAACTTTCTTATTTTCCTAAATAAAAACAGGTGATAAGGACTAGATTATGGACATTTTATGCATCAATGTAAGTCTGCATTGCATATAGATTATGTAAACTTTTTGAAGAAAGAGAAATAGAAAATGCAAAATTGGCAACTCGGATTTGGGAAAAGGTGACTCGATGATCTTGTAATGAGAAATCTAAACTTGAAACCAGGGTGTCACAACTTATCTATGCACTGGGCCTGATGTGACGTGTGCAGAAGGAGTTGGGTTCTAGTCCAGGGGCCCAAGGTGTCACAGGGACACCTCTTTGGACAAGTGTGTCACTTGTGAGTAAACTTAGGATGTGTTGGCATCACTATTATATTTTAGCAACCTAACCATTTAAAGTGACATCTATCCATTTATTTAAACATCTGCTCAGTATATCTAATAATTGGGCTCTCATACTAGCTTTGTAACACCCTGGTTTCCCAGACTGGACGATGTGCGCCCACTCGACAGGAAAACCCATGCATGCAAGTCGTTGTCCACTGAGAACCAGAACACTACTTAATTAATTCACTCTCTGTCTTTTTCTTTTAAAAAGATAATGAAACCATTTCTTTCAAATTGTCTTTCCAATTCTTTTTTCAAATAATGAAAAAAATCAATTTTAATAGCATGATTTTTTTTAAAAATAAAATTTCTAAGTAAATAAAATAGATCAGTGAAATTACAAGCAAAATGAGAAGCTTCAAACTCTAAAATTTATGCAGCCCAAAGATTTATGACTAAACCCAAAACATTTAATCACGTGCAAATTAATCAGTCCAAAATGAAAGGGAACACATGCCCTATTCAGATTAAATATAGAAAAGATAAGATATACAAAAATATATATATATTTAATGACCTCCCTAGTGGGGTTTCAACAAAATAATTAAGTCTTTCTTAGTATTGGTCGACTCGTACAACATCACATGTCACCTAAAAAAGAAGAGTGGGGTGAGCTTGAGAGTCCAGTGGATCATATAGAACATCACTTGCATTATTCAAATAAAAATACAAAACATGCAAACACTTTCATGCATTAAGGCGTTTCAAACACTCCATTGTCATTCCATTGTAAAGAAGACCGAAAGAGATCTTCTCTTGGTGTTCCCCTGTAGTCTAGGAGTGAATCCAGAGGTAATGCCCAAGGGTCGGTTACCTCTCGAGACCCTGACGGGGGTGTGAGGCCCTAAGTGACACTCAGTCCCATAGACAGTCTAGGTTGGGAACACCCATGATGACCCCCAAAGGTCGGTCATCGCCCCGGTACACGGAGTTTTAAAATCTTAATTTAATCTTCTTTAGTTTCACATTTCATCACCAATCATTTATCACAATTGATACATTAAGTATGAAAATCAAACGTGCTAGGCATCCATGTAATTAGAGCAAATAAATCCTTTCGTATTATCTAGGCATGCGATCATGCCAAAAAAAATTAAACATCCATCATGTTATTTTTAGCATTTAAATAATCAACCCAATCAATATTTTTTTAAGCAGTCCTAGCATGTTTGTATTTATCTAAGTTAAACACACATCACATTCTGTATCTAAAATTTGATTAATAATAGGAAGTACGGTAGTCACACCTACCTTTTTTTTGTTTCTGTTCCCTTGGGCCCCCATGCTGCACCATTTTTGTTTTAGATCTTCAATCTATAAGATTTAAATCAATGTTATTTCAGTTCAACTTATTTTTATTTTTAAGGTTTCTTGAAACATTTTTTCCATGTCATGAATATACTATGGTACTCGCGAGAGATTTTTTTTTTTTTTGAAATGAAACCCATCATGTGTGCACAATGCATCACATGATTCCCTTTGGTGTTTTGCACGTCAAATGCACCCGAAAATAAAATAAAAATGCAAAATTTGGAAATGGCAAGGAACCAAATGCTAGCATTTAAAGAAAAATGCGAGGTCTCAAATGCAAAGGTTTCAATGCGAAGGGTTATGTAACTCCCCAACCCCCTTATCTTTTAAGCAGTGTACATGGCTACCGTTCTCTTGACAGTGGACTTAACAAAATGGCAGGTCGGGCCAGTGTTGCATTACAAGTGACACACTTGTTCTTTTCCTTTCAATATCTCGTGCCTTTGTATAAAAATTCAAGACTACAAAACTTTCAATAAAATCAAGGCAAATTAAAAGAGATAAAGAAATTCAAACTATTTTATTCATAATAGAAAAAATGAAAGTACTGGACCTTTCAAAATGAACTAATTGTTGAAGCGGAAGACTTCAAAATACCTTTTTGGAGAAAAGCATAAAAACTTTGGGCAACATGCCCTTAAAAATAAAAAAGAATTATAATACTATAGAAACTTTCTAAGAACTATCTATATTCAACTGCTCCATGGATTTCATGTTCTTGAAAAATAAGAAAGGAAGGATTGAGCACATAGCCCAGTAGATCCTTTTCGAACAACCATTCAAACACATAACACAATCATAATTCAAACACTTGCAATTATTAGGCGTTTCAAACAACAATTTGTTCAAGTCGAGTCTCAGACCAAAAGGGTTTTTAATCCCTTGATGTTCTTAACTAAGTAAATAGGGCCCACTCGGCATCAACTCGTTAATGGCATGTGTCGGCATCAACCCGTTACACATGGTGACCCACCAGTGGTACACAACCCTCAAGTACTTAGGTTTGAAAACCATATGACTTAACTCATATGAAAAGAACATCCATAGTGTCGCCTTGACCACTATGATGGTACGTTGTTATTATCTCCGTCGTTTTAGATTAATTCTCATATCATGATCTCACAAAATAAACTTCAGAATATGAAATCAAACTAAAATTTAAAATATACATAGTCAATTCATGAAACACTCATAAAACATGCATCATTCTTTAATTTAAAAGCCCAAGCATGATACTAACATGGCATGGATGATATGATTGCTCAAACATGAATCAAAACTGAAATAAACTTTTAAAATTCTGAAATTGAAATTGAAAATCTTTAATTTCAATAAAAACACACAAACAATGAGAATGTCATGAATTAAAATAAGAACAAAAGGGTGTTCTAGAAATCACCTCCACCTTGTGTCACTTTCTTCCGGAATTTCGGCAGCAATTCCCCCCACATACTAATGCCAATGAAGATCGCCCAACTTAATTTCTCAAATTCAAGAGAAGAATTTTTCACACACACAAGAAGGGAAAGATGGGAAGAGGTGCCAAGAAGAAGGCTTAGAGAAAACAAGAGGAAAATTCAACTCTTATTTTTGGAATGAATGAAATTGAGAGCCTAAGGGGGTTTATATAGGTTTTCAAAGGGAGAAAATTAGAAAGTTTTGAGTTTTTCTTTGAATAAAACACCCTAATTCTCCTTAATTTCATACTTTCTAGTTTTTTGAGTAAAATGAGAATTTTTCGAATTTTAGAAATAATTTTCGGATTTAGAAACCGATTTTTCAGAAATTTTTTACGAATTTTTTGGTATTTTTTTCATATTTTAATTTTTGATTTGATTTGGGCCGTTGGATTGATCTTGGATCAATCAATAGAAATCAGAGTCTTCGATCTGGACCGCTAGATTTTCCTCGAGCGCATCAACAGTTCGTGATCTATCCAAAATGACTTCGATCTGGACCGTTGGATGATCCTCGAGCGCAGCACGATTCGCGATTAACCAATGCAGCTTTGATCTCGACCGTTGGATGATCCTCGATCATGGTGTGCGGATCTCAATTCGTGATCAACGAACTTGATTCTGGCTGCACGATCATCCTCGAGTTTTGTACGCGAATCTCTGGTCGTTTGATCTTGATGATTCAGTGCGCTCGTGCGTGTGTGCGGATCTAATCGTGGCCATCGGATCGTGAGATTAGATTCCAAATCTACGGTTCGTAGTGTTTTAAGTTTATTTTTGATTTTTCACCCGAATTTCTTGCTTTGTTTTCAAATTTTTTGCCTAATCTTGATACCAATTGACTTTATAATCCTATTTTCATAAAAAAAAATTGTGCATATCCTTATATTTTTGGCTATGATATCCCATGTTATGCATTATAATCATATATTTTCTTCTAAAAATCCACTAAATTGATTTTTATTCCACATTTGGGTAAACTATGACTTGCCAAAATTCTCATTCGTCAATCCCGTATGATTTTCTAAGTGAAAATTTAAATTTCATATGAACTTTTCGAGATGTTACAACCTATCCTCCTTAGAAAAAATTTCGTCCTCGAAATTTGTACATATTTAGATATTCCTTATGAACAGATGCGGGTACTTGGTCTTCATCTCGCTTTCGAGTTCCCATGTGGCTTCTTCTACCTCGTGATGTTTCCACAGCACATTCACTAATGGGATATCCTTTGTTCTTAGATTATGTACTTTGTGGTCAAGGATTCTGAACACTGTTTCCTTGTAGGTAACATCATCTTGAATATTCACTTCCACCGAGTGAATAATGTGAGAGGGGTCAGGTTCGTATTTCGTCAACATGGATACATGGATTACGTTATGTGTTGAATTCATCCGGTTTGGTAGGTCCAACTCATAAGCACATTCCCTGATTCTTCTAAGTATTTCAAAGGGTCCCACAAACCTTAGAGATAACTTCCCTTTGAATTCGAACCTTTTGATACCCTTATGAGGATTGATCCTCAGAAATACTTTGTCCCCAACTTGGAACTCTAATGGTCTTCTCCTTTTGACTTGGTTGCTCGTTTCTTCTACCATGTCTGGCCTAGTTAATACTTGATCTTCAAGTTTAGCCCAACAGCTAGGTGATCTGCAGGGTCTTCCATAGGGAGCCTCGAATGGGGCCATTTTTATGCTTGCATGATAACTGTTGTTATAGGCAAACTCCGCCAAGTGTAAGTACTTGCTCCAATTCCCCTTGAAGTCTAAAATGCAAGACCTCAACATATCTTCCAAAATCTGGATAACTCTTTCAGACTGACCATCCGTCTGAGAGTGAAAGGATGTACTCATGGTGAGCTTAGTACCCATCTCCTTCTGGAGACTCTGCCAGAATTGTGAAGTAAAGTGAGCGTCTCTATCAGACACAATAGTCTTGGGTACACCATGAAGTTTGACAATTTCTTTCACATAGATTTCTCCCTGCTTACTGACTTGGTCTGTGGATCTGATTGGCAAGAAGTGAGCCACTTTGGTGAGACCATCCACTATCACCCAAACAGTATCTTCTCCTTTTTGGTTCCTGGGTAAACCACTGACGAAGTCCATGACAATGTTATCCCACTTCTATTTAGGGATTGGAACTGGTTGTAACATTTCAAAATCGAGAGAAGAACTTCTCACACACACAAGAAGGGAAAGAGGGGAAGAGGTGCCAAGAAGAAGGCTTAGAGAAAACAAGGGAAAAATTCAAGTTTTATTTTTGGAATGAATGAAATTTAGAGCTGAAGGGGTTTATATAGGTTTTCAAAGGGAGAAAATTAGAAAGTTTTGAGTTTTTCTTTGAATAAAACACCCTAATTCTCCTTAATTTCATACTTTCTAATTTTTGGAGCAAAATGAGAATTTTTTGGATTTTAGAAATAATTTTCGAATTTAGAAACCTATTTTTCAAAAAAAATTTCAAAAATTTCATGATTTTTTGGTAATTTTTTCGTATTTTAATTTCGAATCTAATTTGGGTTGTTGGATTGATCTCGGATAAATCAATAGAAATTGGAGGCTTCGCTCTAGACCGTTAGATTTTCCTCGAGCGCATCAATAGTTCGTGATCTATCCAAAACGACTTCAATTTGGACCGTTGGATGATCCTTGAGCGCAGCATGGTTCACGATTAACTAACGCGGCTTTCATCTCGATCGCCGAATGATCCTTGATCACGGTGTGCGGATCTCAGTTTGCGATCAATGAACTCGATTCTGGCCGCACGATCATCCTCAAGTTTCGTACGCGAATCTCTTGTCGTTTGATCTTGATGATTTGGTGCACTTGTGCGTGTGTGCAGATCTGATCGTGGCCGTCGGATCGTGAGATCATATTCCAGATCTACGGTTCGCAATGTTTTAAGTTTATTTTTTATTTTTCAGTCGAATTTCTTGCTTTCTTTTTGGATTTTTTGCCAAATCTCGATCCCAATTGACTTTCTAATTCTGTTTTCATAAAAAATTGCACATATCCTTGTATTTTTGGCTATGAGATCCCATGTTATGCATTATAATCATATATTTTCTTCCAAAAATGTACTAAATTAATTTTTATTCCTCATTTAGGTAAACTATGACTTGCCAAAATTCTCATTTGTCAATCTCGTATGATTTTCTAAGTGAAAATTCAAATTTTACATGAACTTTTCGAGATGTTATAGGCTAGTTGCGAGGACTTCGAATGTGAAGATTTCAATGTGAAGGGCTATTTTCGAGGGCTTTGAAAGCGAAGGTTTCCGAATGTGAAGGACCAAATGCGAGGATTTCAAAAGTAAAGGTTTTTTTAATGTGAAGGTTGCCAGTGTTTTTAGAATGCAAAGGTTCAAATGCAAAGTCTTATTTTTCCCATTCACATTAAGTAAAACACTACTTTTTTTTAACCTCAAGGTGGAAGGATCTTGGAATGGAAATGTTATACCTCATTGTGTCGCGTTTTCCTTTTCGTTCATTTCCAAAAAGTGATCTCGACTCCTCGGATCTATTTTGTTCAAAGCACAACCATCTATGCTTCAAAATACAACACATAGAGATGTTAAACCACCCATTCAATAGAGAAAACGAATCTCACCTTGTTCGAAACAGTTTCATGTGTTGAAACCCTCCATGGATCACATTTTGCACTATTCCTTGTTCGCACAGTTGTGTCTTCATAGATTTGAGCTCAAGGATTTGGTTGTGTGTGCTTAAATACCCTCCAGAAACCCCCCAATGAAAATTAGATGTGTAGCTGAGGCGTTCTTGACGGATTATGAAGAGCATTTTGTGTGCAAGAAAAAGGGATCAAGGGCATTATTCATTGTTTTTTTTTTCTTTTTGTTTGTGCAAGATACTTGCAAATCTAGGGCATCATCTTCTCGTTCGTTCTCTTTCATTTTTTTTTCTTCTTCTTTTCTTCTTCTTCTTCGTTCGTCCTTCCTCTGGCATCTTTTTTCTTCTTCGTTCATGGAACACAATAGCTTTCCTCTTTTTCGTTTTTCTTCTTCTTTCCCTTCTTCGTTCTTCTTCTTCTTTTCGCGTAGAAAATGCACAAGAGCATATGTTTGAGGATATGTTTGGGTAATAATTTAGCAACCTTTGCTCACTATTTCAAATGGGTCTTAATAGGTGGATGTTCTGTCATCGAAACACTTATAATAGGTGTAAGAAATAACCATAAATTAATGGTTTAATAAAAGGAAATAAATACTTGAAAATCATGGGAAAACATGAACATAAAAAAAATTTGTTATACAATTGAGACTTTGGGGATTAATTAACTAACCAAATCTCAGTATTTTAAGTGAAACTTTGGTGGAAACCTTACTAGGTATCCCAAAAATCGGTGTACCAAATTTTATCTCAATCTCAGCAGGGTAAGTGGGTCAATTTACATAGCAAGTGGTTGTCTGTCACATGAAATCTGAGAAATTAAAGTTTCTATTATCCCACTTAAAAACCCTATCAAATGAAGCCTAAAAATTCCAATCTAAAATTCTGATGAATATTTAGGATGTGTAGATCAAATCTGAAAGATTTTGCGCAAATTCGACACACAAATCGATTGCGTAAAAATAAAAATTTATTGTATAGATAGAACAAAAAGCTAAAAATTTGACTAAGAGTGGGAAATTGAGGATTTTAACCAAATTGACCCAATTGGTTAAAACCCCCAATTTTGGCCTATTTTGACCCAATTTGACCCATGTTGACCGAATTTGACCAAAAATGATCATGTTGACCAATTTTAAGTAAGTTTGACCAGTTGACCAAGTTTGATTGATTGAGCAAATTTGATCGCTTCAAACTTGGGTTGACTGATATCGATTAGGTATAGTGGAGTTAGAGTTGAGCCACATTGCTCAAAGGAACTGAAATCGAGTTTAAATAACGTAGATCCGAGCTATACTATAGGATTGGACCAAGTGTCGACGGGACATCAATATGCAGGATCTGAGGTGAGTAGTTTAATTTAGGTGTTTACTTTAACTTGTATTCCTTGTGTAAAACATGAGTGAATGATATGAGTTTAATGGTTTCATGTGATTTGAGTTACATCAATTGGTTTGAAGTATATATAGATGTACACCGATAATCAAACCATAGGATTGAGGTCCAAGCACGGGGTTAGGACATATAATAAATGGGCCAAACTTCCAACCTGCTCGAGTAACGACACTTGAGAACTGAGCACAGGGTTAGGGTATTCGAGGAATACACTTAGCTCATAATCTGCTTGAGTGGCTAGTATGCTGACTTACCACCTATTCGAGCAATGATCATAGGGTTGGATTTGATGATTTGAAACCCTAGTCCATATATAGTTTTTAACTAGCATGTATTTTAAATATTCTTCTTTAAAATGTTGTATTATTTATAACTGCTTTTACTCTATGTCATGCTTTCAAGTACTATTTCATCTCTACTGTTCATGCATACATGCATTGTTTTTAGAATGTTGGCTATATGTAACATGCTGGTTTTACTACTCACGAGCCATGTAACACCCCAACCGCCACATTCTTTGAGTTTTGGACATAACCACCATTATTCGACAGTGGACTTAACCATTTAGTGAGTAGGGTCATGTTACTTTACAAGTGATACACACTTAACTTTTTATTTTTCAAAACCTCATGCCTTAGAACATATTCAAGAATACAAATATCATGCAATAAAATCAAGGCAATTAAAGATAAAGAAAAATTCAACTTCTTTATTCATAAAAAGAAAGTACAAAACTTTATAATGTAAACTATTACATTGTTGATCAAATAAACTCATAACCTCTAAAATAAAAAAAAATTCCAACGAAAAACTTATTCAAAATTGGGCAACGTGCCCTTACATTAAAAAAAACTTTAAAAAATAGAAACTTGCTAAATTAAAAACTATTCAAATTTCCATGGTCTTCATAGTTTAATTTCCTGAAAAAAAAAAGAGGAAAGGGTGAGCACAAAGCTCAGTAGATCATTTTCAAATAACCATTTTTCATATTCAAAACAATAACACATTCATATTTCAAACGCTTGCATATATTAGGCGTTTCAAGCATCCATTTGTTTAAAGTTGAGATTTTAGACCAAAAAGGTTTTGAAGCCCTTGATGTTTTTTACAAAGTACCTCCTTAGAGTGAAATATAGCTTTTTTTAGCCAATTTCATTATACTTTTGGACTTCAAGGGCACTTACCCACCAACGAAGTATTTTGGTCTTAGAACCATATGTACTAATCATATGAAAAGAACATCCATAGCAACTCACATGTGTGTTATGATGGTACGTGGTTATTATCACCATCATCTTTGTTAAATCATACATTCTTGAATCATAAGATAAATTTCAGAACATGAAAGTAAAATAAATAAATTCAGCATATGATCAAACTGAAAATTTAATCATGGAACATTCAAAATCATGCATCATATTTTGAAATAAAACCTAAGCACGATACTACATATGGCATGATTGTTATGCTTGCATAAATTCGAACAAGAACTAAAATATATTTCAGAATGCTTAAACTGAAATTATTCTTGATTTCAAAAGCCAAACAACCAATGAGCATGTTAGAACTTTGAATAAGAAAAAGGAGTGTAAGAGAAATCACTTCCACCTTAAGATGTAGTTTCCCCCAAAGTTTGGATAAGAGCTCCCAATGTTCAAGCACTAAGAAAATCACCCAAGAAGAATCTTCAAATCAAGAACTTTTCACACTCAAGAGGGAAAAGAATGGTGAGAAGGGGAGCAAAGAAGAGGGCTAAGAGAACAAGATGACAATTCAACTCTTGTTTCTTGGGATGAGATGAATTGTGAGCATGGGAGGTGTTTATATAGAGTTCAAAAGGGTAGAGAATGACAAGTTTGTGGTGTCATCTTGTGGGAAACTTGCCAATTCATCAAAATTTTGTGCCCCCTAGGCATAGGAGATTAGCAAGTAAATTTTTTTAGAATTTTTGGGAATTTAGAAACCAATTTTTGGAATTTTAAAGCATTTATCTCGGATTTATTCAGATTTTTGATTTTTTTTCGAAGCATTAAATCTGGACGCTTGGATTGTCCTCGAGACACGCACATCGCAATCAACGAATTCGAGTTCTATCTGAACCGTTGGATTTTCCTTAATCGCGATGGTCTGATCCTCAATCGTGCGGGTCTGATCTGGACGCTTGGATCATCCTCGAGTGCAGCAACGATTCTTGATCAATTGTAATCGCTTTGTCAGATTTCCTCAAGCGCAGCTTCGGTTCACGATAACCGAATCACGAACTTGATCTGGACGCTCAAATCGTCCTCGAGACAAGCATATCGCGATTAACGAAACTCGTTCTGGCTATCCGATCGTCCTCGATCGTTTCTGTTCGTCTGATTTTTGTGATCCTGTGCGCTCGGGCGTTGGTGCGGCTCACATTGCAACCGTCGGATCAAGTGATTGGGTTCAGATCTACGGTTTTCGGCCGTTGGATGTGTTTTGAGTTATATTTTCTTGATTTTTACCGAATTTCATGTTCTAATTTTAGATTTTTGCCTAATCTTGATCCAACTTGACTTGCCTAATCTTGTTTTCATCAAAATTGCACGTATCTTTCTATTTTATTCACTTGCTAATATTTTTCTCCTTTCTAATTCTTTAATATTGTGTTTATTAGATATTTTTTTCTATTTTTTTTAGTATTTTTATTATGCCAACAATTAATAAATTCATATTTCTCTATATTTCTCATTTCTTCATTTCATATATTTTTCTATATATTTATATTTGTTTTTAGAGAAGCAAAAATAATTATATATGTATATATATACATAATTCACTCTTCTTACTTTATATTTGATAATTAATCCCATAATTGTTCCATTATTTGTATAATTATAAAATAATTCTTATACAAATAATATTTAATAATTTTACTTATCTTATATCATTTGCTAGATCATACTAATATTAAGATTTTATTTTCCTCCAATTATTTGGAATTTTTCTCAATAAATCTTATAATTTCCACTCAAGAACTTTAAATTTTGTCAAATTTATTTATTTTTAAGTTGTTTGACAAAATTATGAGGTATTACAACTTATCCTCCTTAGAAAAATTTCGTCCTCAAAATTTGTACATGTTTAGGTGTTCCTAGTGAACAGATGCGGGTGTTTGGTCTTCATTTCACTCTCCAGCTCCCAATTAGCCTCTTCCATCCCGTGATGCTTCGATAGTACTTTAACTAAGGAAATATCCTTAGTTCTCAGATTCTGAACCTTGTGATCAAGGATTCTCACCGCTGTTTCCTCGTAGGTAGCATCATCCTGAATGTTCACTTCCTCCCAGTGGATGATGTGAGAGGGGTCAAGTTCGTACTTTCTCAACATAGAGACATGGAATACGTTATGAGCTGAAGTCATCCGGCTTGGTAGATTTAACTCGTAAGCACATTCTCCGATTCTTCTAAGTATGTCAAAGGATCCGACAAACCTCGGAGATAACTTCCCTTTGAATCCGAACCTTTTAATACCCTTCTAAGGACTGACTCTCAGAAATACTTTGTCCCCAACTTGGAACTCTAGTGGTCTTTTTCTCTTGTTCGCATAACTCTTCTGACGGCTCTGCGCAACAATCAGTCTTCTCTGTATCAACTTGACTTGGTTGTTCATCTCTTCCACCAAGTCTGGACCAATTAATACATGATCTTCAAGCTCAGCCCAACAGGCAGGTGATCTGCACGGTCTCCCCTAGAGAGCCTCGAATGGAGCCGTCTTTATGCTTGCCTGGTAACTGTTGTTATAGGCAAACTCCGCCAGGTGTAAATATTTGCTCCACTTCCCCTTGAAGTTTAAAACACAATACCTCAACATGTCCTCTAAAATTTGAATAACTCTCTGAGACTGATCATCCGTCTGAGGGTGAAATGTTGTACTCATGGTGAGTTTAGTACCCATTTCCTTCTGTAGACTCTGCCAGAACTGTGAAGTGAAGCAAGAGTCTCTATCAGACACAATAGTCTTGGGTACACCATGCAGCCTTACTATCTCTTTCACATATAGTTCTCCCAGCTTACTAACTTGGTCTGTGGATTTAATTGGTAGAAAATGAGCCACTTTGGTGAGTCGATCCACAATCACCCAAACAGTGTCTTCCCCTTTTTGGTTTGTGGGTAAACCACTGACAAAGTTCATGACAATTTTATCTCACTTCCATTCAGGGATAGGGAGTGGTTGTCACATTCCAGAGGGCTTTCGGTGTTCTGCTTTCACTTGTTGACATGTTAAGCACTTAGAGACATGCTTAACCATGTCTCTCTTCATTCCTCTCCACCAGTAAGTTTTTCTGAGGTTCTGGTACATCTTGTCCCCACCTGGGTGCATGGTATACTTAGTCTGATGGGCTTCATCAAGTATAATCTGCTTACTCGGCCCATTCTGAGGTACACATATCCTTTCCTCGAGCCTTAGGATATTCTCAGCATCTAACCTAAAGTCAGTACACTTTCTTTGTGTAACTCCTTCGATCAAATTGGTAAGCCATTTGTCTTATCTCTGTTCATCCTTGATCTGGTGCAGAAGATCTGGTTGACAATACATAGTGTAGAGGTAGGCTTGTTTTTCATTTAGGGTCACACCCAACCTAAAATCGTCAATCAACTGGTACATCTGACCTTTCTCCTCATCGTGTTTGTTGAACTTCCTACTCAAGGCATCAGCTACCACATTGGCCTTCCCCGGATGGTAGTATAGTTGAAAATCATAGTCTTTCAAGAACTCCATCCATCTCTGTTGCCTGAGGTTCAACTCCTTCTGGGTGTAGATGTACTTCAAGCTCTTGTGATCTAAAAACAGATCAAATTTCTCGCCGTAAAGGTAGTGTCTCCAAATCTTCAGGGCAAACACAATGGCTACTAGTTCTAGGTCGTGAGTAGGGTAATTCTTCTCATAGACCTTCAGTTGTCGCGAAGCATAAGTGACTACTTGTCTTTCCTGCATCAACACTGTTCCAAGTCCATTTAGTGAAGCATCAGTATAGAGGGTATAGGTAACACCATGGGTTGGAGTGACTAGGATAGGGGTCGTAGTCAGTCTCTTCTTTAGCTCTTGGAATGATTGCTCACACTTCTCATTCCAATCGAACTTAACTACTTTCCTGGTCAGCTTGGTCATCGGTTCTATCAGTTTGGAGAAATCTCGAATGAATCTTCTATAGTACCCAGCTAGACCTAAGAAGCTCCTGATCTCTGTAACTGTCTTAGGTTGCTTCCAATTCATAACCGCTTCCACCTTCTCTAGATCTACAGAGATGCCTTCTGTCGACACTATGTGGCCAAGGAACTTGACCGTCTTCATCCAGAACTCACACTGCTGAACTTGGCATATAATTGATGCCTTCTGAGTGTCTCCAACACTATTTGCAAGTGTTCTAAATGTTCAGCCTCTGACTTGGAGTAGATCAGGATGTCATCCACAAATACCACCACAAACTGGTCAAGGTACTGTCTGAACACTCGATTCATCAAATCCATGAACGTTGCCGGGGCATTGGTCAAACCAAAGGGCATCACGGTGAACTCGAAGTGTCCATACCTTGTTTTAAAGGCCATTTTGTGAATATCTGACTCTCAGATCCTCAACTGATGATATCCCGACCTAAGATCAATTTTAGATAAATGTGTGGCTCCTCGTAATTGATCAAATAGGCCGCCAATCCTTGGTAAAGGATATTTATTCTTTATTATAGCTTGGTTCAACTTCCAGTAGTCGACACACAATCTCAATGAACCATTTTTCTTCTTCACAAACAACACCAGAGCTCCCCAAGGTGATTCACTTGGCCTGATGAAACCTTTCTCCCTGAGCTCATCCAGTTGAGCTTTCAGCTCAATTAATTCTACTGGCACTGCCATTCTGTAAGCAGGTATGGCTATAGGGTTGGTTCCAAGGTGAAGTTCGATCTTGAACTCTATCTTTCTAGCAGGCGGTAGTACGGGTAAGTCATCTGGGAACACATCCTCATACTCCCTAACTATTGCTAAGTTTTGAATCTTCTTTGGTTCCATAAGTTCTTCTTCCGAGAGTTTCTCAAACTCTTCCTTCTGCCTTAGACAGTTCAACATGGCTATGGTTGGACTCCTCAGTAGTTTTCGCATATCTACATTAATTCTATAGGTTTCCCAGAAGGTAGGGTTATGGTCACTCGTCTTTTAGGACAATCTATTTGAAATTGGTACTAGTCTAACCAATCCATCCCCAAGATCACATCATATCCATAAAAAGGTAAGGTACATAGGTCAATTGTTAAGAGTTTATTCCCAAACCTTAGGTCACAACTACATATTCTTTTTGAAGTCACAGTGGTCTCTATTGGTGTGGACACATTCAAAGTTACAGACATTGTTTTTGTCACAAGTTGTAACCTATCATCTAGTTCTTCAGAAATAAAGGATTTAGAGGCACTCGAGTCAAACAACAGTTTCATAGCAACATTGAATAATAGGAACGTACCTTCCACTGCAAGGACCTGGTCTTCTTGGGCCTCAACCGCGAACACTCTGGCCTAGTTCTGACCACGGCCTCTGTTTTGCCCCTGATTGGCATTTTGATCTATCTGGCTTGAGAATGCCCATTCTGACCTCCTCCCTGAGTATTTTGTTGTTGTTGGGGAGCCTGAGCAGGTGCTGTTGGACAATTTCTTGCAAGATGTCCTCTCTATCAACATAAGTAGCACAATCCCAGTCTCTTAGCCTGCTCCCGTGCCTCATCCTTGTTCTGTCCCTGTTTCTGTGATGAGTTCCCACCATTCTTACTTTTCTTTTGAACCCCGTGATTATTTTCATTCCCAGGCCTCTTATTCTTCCCCCTCAACTTTTGTTCCAAGTGGAGTTCTTGCTCCAGAATTAGGGCCTTTTCTACGACATCCCTGCAAGTCTTCAAGCCCAGAGTCTTCACAATCTTCCGGATCTCCATCTTGAGACCCTGTGCGAACCGCTTGGCCTTCCTTTTCTCCTCCCTGATCAAATCTGGTGAGAATTTGGCCAATTCAGTAAACTTCCTCTCATATTCGGCTACAGTCATGTCCCTTTGATTCAATCGAACAAAGTCCTCCTGTAGCTTGCTCAGGGTTGCTTCTAGGAAGAACTTTTCATAAAAGATCTCTGTGAAGTTCTCCCAGCTCATAGCATCAACATTTGTATTTGGGTCCATCCTCATCATTCGCCACTAACTCCTGGCTGGTCCCTTGAAGTGATGCGTGGCCAGTGTCACCCGTCTTGATCCAGTTACCTTCAGCAAATTGAGGATTTCCTCCATCTCTTGATACTAGTGGTCTGCCGAGATGCAATCTATGGTACCATCAAATGAAGGAGGATGGAGCTTTTGTAGCTCTATCAACATCTTCCTCTGTTTCTCGTCCTCCAATCCCTCCTGAGCCCTCTGATGTTCGGGATTTTGGGCCACAGGTGTTTGTTGTTGAACCTGGATAGGTTCGTGTACTTGAGGTTGTGGTGCTACCTAAGGGATTATCTATGGAAGTGCCCTCAATAGTTGATCCAGCACTCTTTGCGACATTTCATTCATCATGGCCTCCATTCGCGCCTCCATTCCAATATGCAGTTCTGGTTCTCGTTGTTCAGCCTCATTAGAGGAGGTGGATCGAGTAGCGTATCTTTTTGTTCCAGCCATTGTCTATAAATTTAACACCTTGTCAGTATTTGTCTCATCCGATGTTCGTGTTATCATGACTCTAGATTCATGTCTCTAGGTTCTCGATTTGTTTTGTGACCTAAAGGTTTTTCTTCTAGGTTTTTTTCATGTATGGGTACAGGATTTGGTCTCAAAGCAATAAACAGTAAAGCATACATATCACATAATCATACAATCAAGCTAGCACAACAAGGTTTCAAGCTTCCACCTAAGATTTCAGGTTCAATTGTCTCATACCACTCTACCCCTTCCACTTAGGTTTTCACCCAGAATAGTGCCGCACCCAAACCATTTCGCAAATGTCTCGATAACTAAGGTTCCCGAGCCCACTATACTCCACCGTCCCATACCAGCGAGCATAGAGAAACCCGTTCTGCCAGAGTTACAGATCATTCACAACACATGGTCCATCATTCTCCGAGTCCAGGTTTCCTCCATATGCCCGAATTCCTATGCATCCCATACTACATAGAAACCGAAAGATACTGAAGTTCCCCGGTCTCGTGTCTTGATCAAACAATTTTCTATTTTTACACAAGTTTTTGTCTCTAGCCTATGCCCTAGTTTTTTATATTTTTGATCCACTGTACCACCCCATTTCTACTTAGGGTCTTTTTCTAGACCTAAGGTTCAATCTGGTTGACTCACAACCTCTGTCTAGTTAATATATCACATTTGGCATCTTTTTCGACTTTTATTCACTTTCTTGCCCTAATTTTCTACCTTCTAGTTTTCTTTTATAGAAAATAAGGGTGTTCTTCAACTCAGACCACTCGTATAAGCTCGTGGGACAAGCCCCAAATCAGGCGGCGAGACCGAAGTCTACTTAGCAACCGCGCTTTCTAGGACGGGATAACCCACCTCCCTTTCAATGTTTAGCTTTACTCGGGACAAAGCTTACCCACTATCAGCTCATCTTGTAGTCTTTGTATCCAAACAAAACATTTGAAAACATATATTTCATTTTTGAAAACATTTTTCAATTTTCAAAAATAGAAGGTAGGGCACTAAATTTCAATTTAATTCAATGTGAAACCCTAATTTGAGTTTCTAGTTCTTTGTCAAGCAACTAATGTTTGACTTTCTATTTTCTAGCCTAATCAACACATGTTTATGCTTAACTTTCTATTTCTAGCCCAAGGCACCTAAAGCCTAGGCTCTAATACCACCTTTATAACACGCCAACCCCCACATTCTTTGAGTGTTGGACATAACTACCATTATTTGACAGTGGACTTAACCATTTGGTAGGATGGGTCATGTTACTTACAAGTGACACACACTTGACTTTCTATTTTTCAATACCTCATGCCTTAGAATAGATTCAAGAATACAAATATCATGCAATAAAATCAAGGCAATTAAAGATAAAGAAAAATTCAACTTCTTTATTCATAAAAAGAAAGTACATAACTTTATAATATAAACTATTACATTGCTGATCAAATAAACTCATAACCTCTAAAATAAAATAAAATTCCAACAGAAGACTTATTCAAAATTGGACAACATGTCCTTACATTAAAAAGAAACTTTAAAAAAATAGAAACTTGCTAAATTAGAAACTATTCAAATTTTCATGGTCTTCATAGTTTAATTTCCTAAAAAAAAGAGAAAGGGGTGAGCACAAAGCTCAGTAGATCATTTTCAAACAACCATTTTTTAAATTCAAAACAATAACACATTCATATTGCAAACACTTGCATACATTAGGCGTTTCAAGCATTCATTTGTTTAAAGTTGAGATTTTAGACCAAAAAGGTTTTGAAGCCCTTGATGTTTTTTACAAAGTACCTCCTTAGAGTGAAATATAGCTTTTCTTAGCCAATTTCATTATACTTTTGGACTTCAAGGGCACTTACCCACTAACGAAGTACTTTGGTCTTAGAACTATATGAACTAATCATATGAAAAGAACATTCATAGCAACTCACATGTGTGCTACGATGATACGTGGTTATTATCACCATCATCTTTGTTAAATCATACATTCTTGAATCATAAGATAAATTTCAGAACATGAAAGTAAAATAAATAAATTCAGCATATGATCAAACTGAAAATTTAATCATGGAACATTCAAAATCATGCATCATACTTTGAAATAAAACCTAAGCATAATACTACACATGGCATGATTGTTATGCATGCATAAGTTCGAACAAGAACTAAAATATATTTCAGAATGCTTAAACTGAAATTATTCTTGATTTCAAAAGCCAAACAGCCAATGAACATGCTAGAACTTTGAATAAGAAAAAGGGGTGTAAGAGAAATCACTTCCACCTTGAGATGTAGTTTCCTCCAAAGTTTGGACAAGAGCTCCCAATGTTCAAGCACTAAGAAAATCACCCAAGAAGAATCTCCAAATCAAGAACTTCTCGCACTCAAGAGGGAAAAGAATGGTGAGAAGGGGAGCCAAGAAGAGGGCTTAGAGAACAAGATGACAATTCAACTCTTGTTTCTTGGGATGAGATGAATTGTGAGCATGGGGGTGTTTATATAGAGTTCAAAAGGGTAGAGATTTACAAGTTTGTGGTGTCATCTTGTGGGAAACTTGCCAATTTTTCAAAATTTCATGCCCCCTAAGCATAGGAGATTAGCAAGTGAATTTTTTTGAAAATTTTTGGAAATTTAGAAACCAATTTTCGAATTTTTAAAGCATTTATCTAGGATTTATTTAGATTTTTTATTTTTTTGGAGCATTAAATTTGGACGCTCAGATTGTCCTCGAGACACGCACATCGCGATCAACGAATTCGGGTTCTATCTAGACCGTTGGATTTTTCTCGATCGCGGTGGTCCGATCTTCGATCGTGCAGGTCTGATCTGGACGCTTGAATCATCCTCCAATGCAGCAACGATTCTTGATCAATTGAAATTGTTTCGTCGGATTTCCTCGAGCGCAGCTTCGGTTCGTGATTACCGGATCATGAATTTGATCTGGACACTCAGATCGTCCTCAAGACACGCATATCGCGATTAACAGAACTCGTTTTGGCAGTCCGATCGTCCTCGATCGTTTATGTTCGTCCAATTTCTGTGATCCCACACGCTCGGGTGTTGGTGCGGCTCACGTTGCGGCCGTCGGATCACGTGATTGGGTTCAAATCTACGATTTTCGGCCGTTGGATATGTTTTGAGTTATATTTTCTTGATTTTAACCGAATTTCATGTTCTAATTTTGGATTTTTGCCTAATCTTGATCCAACTTAACTTTCTAATCTTGCTTTCATTAAAATTGCACATATCTTTCTATTTTATTCACTTGCAAATATTTTTCTCCTTTCTAATTCTTTAATAATGTATTTATTAGATATTTTTCTATTTCTTTAGTATTTTTATTATGCCAACAATTAATAAATCCATATTTCTCTATATTTCTCATTTCTTCATTTCATATATTTTTCTATATATTTATTTTTATTTT
>JAJIYU010006331.1:0-20801 GCA_030144865.1 Tinospora cordifolia
TATTCAAGGGTTCAAGTGGATCATTAAATCTGATTTTAGCTTTCTTGGGGTGAGTATACTACCTTGAATTGGGGGTTCTTAGGATCTAATTCCTAGCGGGTCCGCATCAACTTGGAATGTCACTGGATCCACCATGATCACAAGGGACATGTGCCGTTGAGCTTCATGTTGAGCTTACTCAGCCTAAACTGCTACTCTGAAGAAACATCTTCTCAGTTTTACTTAATTTTGGCTCATATTATGATGGCATGGTCATGTATGATCCACTAGAAAAAATAATGTAATAGGATGTGTTTCGATTTCTGTTGTAAAGAACGGTTTTGTGTTACATGCATGATATAGTTTTATCACAAATCTAGTAGCAAATCATGAACTTGATAATATGTATAGTAAAAAGAGGAAGGAAAGAGCTTTCCTTGCTCGCAAAAGCAATTGAATGAGAGCTTCTAGCCTTGCCAAAATACTCTTCAACCATTGGCTTCATCGTCACCTGCAACAACCAGGTATTATCCGATATACCAGTAATTGATAGCATGGAGAACCTTAACAGTAGATAAAAACTCGGGCATATTTGTCACTATCATTTTGATGTATCCCCCATGGATTTATTTTGTTTTGTCAGTTCAATGGTTGTAAACCGCAATACTGTACAATCCAGTTAATATGAAATTTCATAGGTAGTAGCTCCCCCTCTGAAATAATCTCTCAAGTTTCCAAATCCAATGGCTTTTTTCCATGAGAAAAAAATCAATCAAATGACTATAATATATGCTAAATTTCCCGAAAAAGTAGACTGCAGGTTCAGGTGTAGGGGTGTTCACATTTGAATTGCCTATATTAGCCCGTGCAACTGCACCACCTTTGATCACCATTTCTGGGTTCACTGCAAGGAATGCTGGTCTCTGTAGAACAAGATCAGCCAGCTTTTTCCAACCTGTGAAAATAAGAGAACTATTTCTATACAGCAACAACAAGGGCACAGCTTTTCATCAGGGCATGAGGAATTAGCTCCAATTTCGGCTTGTAACAGTTTGTTGCTTCCATGTGGAGATGTTTTGAGTTTATGTGTAAATTATATACTATATAGGCTCTTATGCTTTAAAGTAACAAAGTTCGTATTTTTGTCAAAAAAAAGTGAATAATAAATTAAAAAATATAAGATGCATTTGGCGTAGCTGGGGCAAAAGAAACAGTAGACTTTTTAGGAACTCATTCTCCTAAATTGCACAGGTCTATGTTAGGTCTGTTTTGTTGTTCTTGCAATAAGTTAGTTCCTGTAAATTGTGCAGGGGCATAGCTTTGCTAGTTGGATGTTGAATTCGGCTAGCAATTGGATAGCTCGTAAGATCGTCAATAAAGGGAACGCTAATTAACATTTGCATCATACAATTTCTTAATATATGTAGGACACCTGCATAGAAACTATAAACAACTAGGTATTTGTAGGGTTATCATCAAGTAAACTTTTTGTTTGAAACAATTAAAAGTTGTTCAAATGATGCTACTCTCATATAAGGTGTCTGCCAGCCATATTTGACACAACAAAAGGAAGCGAAGTACAAAAGTGGAACTTTTAAGAAACACTTCATGATAAATCATTTTATGATAAATCAAAGAAAACAATAAGCAGTACTAGAAGTAGAAATGAAAGACACATTAGCCCCCAACTAAAGTATTTTTGTTAGCTCAACTAAGCCATCAATATGTACGTCTAAGATGAAGATGATGAGGTTAACAATTAAAAAAAACTAAAAAGAACAAAATCAAGAATTAAATTATTTGCAAGAGAGTCTTGGGAATATTAAAAATCAACAGTTGGTCATAAATTGCAAAAAATCTACTAAAAGATTATTACAACATGCAAGAGTCAGAATTTGACAGGAAGAATAAAGACAGTAGCAACTCAAGGTGCTAAAACATTAAAACAAAACCCAAAATTGACGTTGGCTCTCCATCTAGCTGTAAGGATAGCATGTGGTTTTTTTTTGTAGTTCTTTGGTGCATTTCAAAGAAAAATAATGACAAGATTCTCAAAGGGAAGGAGATTAATAAGGTTCTGAGTGAAGTCACACATGTTTATGTCAATGTAAGTGTCTGTGTGGACTCTCCAAGGCTATGAATTTCAATGAGTGGCTTAGAGGTAGGAACCATCATCCAAATAGTGAAAAGAGTTAAAGTTTTTGGCATCCTTTTTGTCTCCTTTAGCTACATCTTGTGCCTGTATGTTTCTCCTTGCTCCTATATATAAACACATTTCCACTTTCTTTTCCCAGGAAAAAAAGTTGAGGGAAAACATCAACTAGATCATCACCTTGGCATTCACTTCAAAACTGCCGAAGCAAAGGCAGTTATACAAGTATGCATTCTTTTGTTTTGTTTTGTGTGTTTTTTTTTTAGTTACAAATTTTAATTCTAAAAAATTTGCAAAAACATTAGGAGGAGGAATAAAAGGGTTCTCAGCCCTTTCTTCCATTTTTGTCTATTACGGTCTAACGATTATAAAAATACACTAAAAATGCTCATATCAGGAAAATTTAAAAAAAAAAAAAAGAGAGAGAGAAAGATGGTTTTGTTTTGTTTTTTGTGTTTTTGAATTATAGGTTTAACTAGAAAATAAACTAGTAGTCTTTTGGAATGCCAGAATTGTTCTTTAAGGTCTTAAATCAAGAAATCTTGTTTATAAAATTAACAAATTTAACTTAGGATACATTTAAATGTCTATGTTACAAAAGGTTAATATATTTAAGCAGTCTTTCCCATAGCTGTAGGGATGCAGGTATCTCCTCAAAAGTCTCATCTTGTAGCCCTTGGAAATTTATTCATTCCTTCTTTCTGTCCTTTCATTCCATTGCACACCTCAAAGAGGGTAACGGAATATCAATAAAACCTTGGGAGGAGACATGCTGTGGTACTACAAACTTCACCATTCTTTTTCCCCTCCTTTATATGTTTTCCTCCCTTCAAGATCATCCAATTTCCAACCTCTTTACCCCTAGGAACCTTGGTTCTTCTTCTCGGCGTCTCCACCTATGAAGAAATCTCTTTGAGAGGGAATGTCAAGAAGCCTCATCTCTTCTTGAGATCCTTTCCCCATTTCATCTGTTGAACAAGGCTGATAGATTTTCCTGGCCATTGATCCTTCAGGTCATTTCTCCTTCACATCCTTTCACTTGCATTTGGCATCCTCTTCCTCCCAAGAGACCCATATTTTTCCCTTCCCTCATGATTTTATATGGAATACTCACATTACTTTAGAATACAAGTTTCAAGGGTGGACTATTGTGCATATTAAAAGCCACATATCAAGGTGCACGACAGGTTGAACTATGCAGAAATGATTAAGGAAGTGGGTTCTTTCTCTCAAATAGTATTGCCTGCATAAAGAAAGTGCCAAAGTGGGGAGTCTTCCCATCTCTTGTCCCTTGATCGTACCTTCTCCAAGGAGATTTGGCGTAGATGGGGAGATATGCTTCTTAGGGACGATTTCCACACTATGTCTTCTCTGTGGTCCTCCCCATTGGATTTTACTTTGCACTCGAAGTTGAAGGATTACTGGAGGGAGGATATTGGGACATACTCCAAGTATTGGTTGAAAAAAAAAAAAAAAAAAAACAGTCGTATTGGTCTTAATAGCTTAGAAAAAAGTTATACAAGATAAGTTCATTTTAAACTAAAATATCTCAAAAATTCATCAGACCATAAGAGCGTGATCTGACAATTCTACGTATTGGTACAAATAAAGCTTGTTGAGTTGGTCTAATAGCCTAAAACTTTTAGTTCATTCTAAACTAAGAGTTTTAGCTGAGGAGTAGAAAATCATCAAGGCATGTGAGTAGCGACCCAACTGTCTTAGTGGTTCTTCAAAGGATATTAAGACCCACTTCAAGTGTTGGTTGAAAAAAAGAATCTGCCGACTTGGTCTCAGTAACCCAGAACAGGTTATATCCGGCCTTTGGATCATTTTAAACTAAATTTCTCAATTAAGGGTCGAAGACTTACTGAGGCATGTGAGATTCAAGGATATTGAACCCATTCCAAGTGTTGGCTCAAAACAATGGACAAATTGGTCTCAATAGCCTAGAACAGGTTACATGAAGTTCATTTTAAACTAAAAGTTTTGGTTGAAGGGTCAAAAACTCACATAGGCATGTGAGTGAGGTCCAATAGTTCGAAGGGTTCTCAACAATATTTTAACACTTGTCTCAAGTGTTGGTTGGAAAAAAAGAATGCCTAATTGGTCTCATTAGTCTAGAACATGTTATACTAAAAGTTCTGGTTGGGGATCAAAAATTTATCGGAACATGTGAGTGGGGATCCAACAGTTGTGATGATTCTTAGGAGGATATAAAGACTTGCTTCAAGTGTTGGACAACATATTGGTCCTAATAATCTTGGAGAAGAATAAAAAAGAAAAAAGAAAAAACAAAAGACTTGAAGATGTCTTCATCCATTGTTTTTTCTTTAATAGGTCCTTTCTAAAGACTCTTATAGTACAACTACAATGAAAGCAACTTTACAATAGACATCTTTAATTAAAATAAGCCAAAAAGAAAACAAAAAAATAGTTTCTATTGAAAGTGAGTATTGAAAGACCCTTTTAGTAATAAATATATTTTGCATTGAAAGTATTATTACAAAAGATACTTTCAACGTAGATATTTTTTAAAGTAAACTAAAAGTTGCTAGCAAACCATCCATGTCAATGTTTAGGGAAGAATGTTGGGTCTTCTTTACATAATTTTGATAAGTATGGTGCGTTAGAAAATATAATTTTAATTAAATAAGATAACATTTCAAAAGCCTTGTTTGGATTACTGGTTCAAAGATGTCCAATGGGTGCCAGTTTGGAGATTGGCTTAGAGGACAGACTCCAATTTTGGCTTGTACAGTTTGTTGCCTCCATGTGGACGAATCTTGAGTTTTCGTGTAACTTTTATGCTATATAAGCTCCTATACTTTTAATAAATAAAGTATCTTGTTTCTTGTATAATATATCACTACCAAATTTAAAAATATTAGATGCTATTGTTATGAAAAGCACTTAATTTTTAATTGCTTAGGCTACATCAAGCAATTTAGTCTCCCATTAACTAGTAAAATTGCCAACACGTTACCTTGATGCCTTAACTTCATGATGCAACATAGAGGGAAGGAAGAAAAAATACGAAAAGGAGAAGAAGAAGCAGAAAAAGAAGAGAGAAAAAGAGAAAAGAGAGAGAGAGAGAGAGAGAGAGAGAGAGAGAGAGAGAGAGAGAGAGAGAGAGAGAGAGGAAATAATCATTAATCAAGTCCTTCAATCCAACATAATTCATAAAAAGTTCAAAATAACTAATTTATATTGTACTACAAGTTAGAATTAGAAATCATATATAAATAGAATAACTAGAATCCCAAGGTCTCACCAAAAAATCAACTAAATCTTTTTCTTCTTCTTCTTTATCTCTCCTTTTTATCTATTTTTTTCTTTTTCTTGTTTTCTTTTTCTTTTTTTTCTTTATTTTATTTTATTTTATTTATTTATTTTTTGGGAAGTTACAATGTTAGTAGTTAGTAACACAACTACCTCCATCACTTGACCACATTTTTAAGGAGACACCAAGCCCATTCCTAACCCCCTAATCTCCTTCACATCCTAAGATGAGGCAGTGGCAACAGTTAAACCTACGACCTTTGGGTTTCAATTTACAATTTGCACCACTTCAATATTGGTAATAAGCAACTGAATTCTAATTTATCAATACAAGTAAAAATCTTGAAAAAATAATTAACTAGTCTCTAAATAAAGATAAGTTGCTCCCTATATAATAACAAAAAGTTTCTTTTAAAAAATTACTATTTTACCTGTTTGATATTTTTCTCCTTGTGCATTTTGCATTAATATCCCTTTTCCTTTTTGAAGGACACAACTCCAACAAGATGAAATTTGTGAAAAAATAGGAAAATATGACCAATGAAATATAAAATGACAATAGCAATTGAGCCTAACATAGTGGTGTATCTATGACGAAAGAAACAGTGGGATTTTTAGGAACTCATGCTCTTCAATTGCACAAGTCTGTGTAGGTTTGTTTTGTTACTCTCGCAACGAGTTAGTTCCTGGAAATTGTCCTAGGTCACAACTTTGCTACTTCAGTGTTAAATTGAGTTAGCATTTTGGATAGCTTGTAGCTCCGAGATATCTTCTCTCTCTCTCTCTATCTCTCTCTCTCTCTCTCTCTCTCTCTCTCTCTCTATTTTTATTTTTTTAAATTTTTTTCTCTTTTATATTTATTTAAGATCTTGCAAGCAACACAAATATCTTTGATGAAGGATCCATATCTCATCATTATTGTGAATAACAATGTGATTTACCAAATTCAAGGGAATTGGTATCTTGATCTCCTTTTTTTTTTTTTGAAGATCCAATGGTCCTAAGCATCATTGCATGCATCCCAAGGGTATTTAGGGCCCTTGGACCTAAAACAAAGCCCTCGCTAATTCCCTCACCAACTCACATGAAATTGAGAAGAACCGCTCAGTGGTCACTTAGGAAATTCGAACTTGGGACCTGCCTAATACGAATTTTGTGCCACTGCACCAACTCCGTCTTCGCAATTAGCATCTTTATCTCACATTACATGTTTCCCAAATTCCTTTATTTTCCCACATATGGCAACCAACATTATTTTGAAGATCTCAAACCTTAGATGAAATTTAGTAGTTGAAATTGTAATATCCTTCTCTTGACTCTTACAATCTGACTGATCCATGAGAGGGGGTTACCCACCCATAATGCCAAGACCCAGGGGAACCAAGGCATAAGACGCACCCACTCTCCTTGAGGAATTTGGAATAGCTCATGAGAAAGGTTTGGAGTTGAATCCATGGCCAATGAATGAAAATTTGCTAAAATTCAACAAATTTCGACTTATTATTTCAAATATATTGGCTATCGAACCAGAATTTAATTGCAAAGTAAAATTTATAGAAAATCAGCAAAAAATTTGAAGATTTTGGCGAATTTTGGTGAGATTTGTGAAATACACAAGTAAACAATATAAACTTATTAACATGTGTGATGGATGTTAAATATTGTGAATGTTAAAATACATGTTTGAAACTATTATATTTATACTTTTATATGTAAAACGTATCAATTTATGTTTGTTTTCATCATTTTTTAATAAAAATTATGTATATTTTAGCATTTGCATAAATTTTTTTGAACTTCTCTACATTGACAAATTTTTACAGAAATTTGAGAAAATTTCTCAAACTGTCCAAATTAATTCTAATTTCGAAAATCGAAGTTTGCAAAAAGTTGAATTTTCATTCCTTACTCATGACCTCTTCTCCCAACTGGCCCACAAATACTGTAATGGGTTCACTCATTGTTTGCAATCATTATCAAATTACCCACTATGGATTCATTATGCATGTAGGTATCAAAATTTTCAGTCCAAAAGAACACAAACTGCTAAAAACAAGAAAATATAAAAACCTAAGAAATGGTCCAACACTTCTCCGAGGACCTGTATAGGTAGAAGTTCACGAGCTGGGTTGCCCTTTTTTTAGGTAAACCATTAATAAAATGAGGCAATTACTCAGAAATATATTTTGTGCAATTGCCCTTCCTATCTGATAGAAAAGAATCTTGTGATCCTAAATCAACCTTACTTGGGACCCCAACCCGACCCAATAATGGTTGGGTCATTATAGTTTTGACCTAACCAACCCAACATTTCATAAAAACCCGACCCAAATTGGTTGGGACTGGTTGGGTCGAATCGTGCTGGTCAGGTGACTCACACCCCTAACAATGAGTTGTCTACATCTGAATAGACAAAATTCCACTTATATGACTCTAGTAAATGCAGATGTTACTAAGAACTTCTCATTATGGAAACAAAAATGCTTCCTTCTTTTTCCTTTTTATTTTTTCCTAGAACATTATAGGTTTAAGCCATAGCCCTAATGCTTTAGCATGTTAAGCACCACCGATCAGACATGTATATTGATTTACTAGTTAGGTTACATAATTGCCTTTGTTTATAAATATATATATATATGTCAGAAACAACTAAAACCAGGTGACAAAGAGATGCAATTTATTTATTTATAAGAGAAGAACACTTTTATATAAAAGGGGAAGAAAGAGTTGCACCAAAATGCACACACACACACACGTGAAAACACATGCACATTCACATAAAAAATCAAGAGCTTCTATACATGCCTCCATTTAATCATTTCCTATAAAATGCATGAGAACATTGTTTCTATTGTGACTCACTTTTCCAGTTAGAGTAGCACCTATCCTTACAGAGGGGCAGATTCCTTAATTTAAACTACAGACGTAATTTAAAGATGTATTCGGAGCAAGGACCATAAAATAACTGATAGACAATCATACCTGAGTCACTACAAGTGCAGCCGCTTCTGTGTAATTGAGCCTTAAACCACATGTAAAATGCTTTTGTGCAAGAAACCCCACCTTGTGTGAAGATAACCGATTTCATTTGCCAATTTCCTTAGAGAAAGTGCTACCACTAAGCGAAATTCACCTAGGAAGCAAAAGCTGCCTGAAACGAAAGCCAGAATAGTATACCTAATTATAATCTAAAAGAGGACACAGAAAATGTATCAAAAACTTACAGAGGTACTCAAATCCCAAGATGGACACATAAGTTCTGCTCCAGCTCATCGCTGTCCCCTCTTAGAAATATGCAGTCAGACAATCAATCCACAGGACTCATAATTCTAACAAGGTGAAAAACAACCATTTGATTGAATTTGAAGAGACCAAACTTCTTTTGAATAGATAAGTAAAGCAAGAAACATAGAGAAACAGGCAGATAGTGAATAAATATGTCAACATGTCAGATGAAAGTGTTTCTTTTATGATTAATAAAGATCTATAAGATTTTCCAAGGAAAGTTCTTAGGGTTAGTAGAGAGACATGCTCCAGAACCAGGCAAGACGCATAGAGAACCCGGCAGATAGTGAATAAATAATTTTTAACCTGTCAACATGTCAGGCAAAAGTGTTTCTTTTATGATTAATAAAGATATATAAGACTTTTCAAGGAAATTCTTAGGGTCAGTAGAGAGACATGCTACAGAACCAGGCAAGAAACATAGAGAAACTGGCAGATAGTGAATAAATAATTTTTAACCTGTCAACATGTCAGATGAAAGTGTTTCTTTTATGAATAATAAAGATACACAAGATTTTTCAAGGAAAGTTCTTAGGGTCAGTAGAGAGACATGCTACAGAAAGAAACTTAGGGAACCAGGCAGAAAGTGAATAAATGTTTTTTCAACCGGTCAACATGTCTGATGAAAGTGTTTCTTTTATGATTAATAAGGATCCATAAGATTTTTCAAGGAAAGTTCATAGGGTCAGGAGAGAGACATGCTACAGAAAAATTAATATAATGTTGGCTTGAAGATTATCTTCTCAAACAATAAACCATATGCTTCTTTACAATCACTTCAGTGGCCTATCCATTATGTAGGCCACCAATCCCAAATGAGAAGATTTCTTCCAACTGTCACTTTGGATACATTTCATTTAGCACTCCAGAATTAATTATAATCCCAACAGTCCACCCCCTCAATCAACATGCTCCGACTCCTTTCAGTCCCTATGCCTACCTAGTTACTTTCATTGCCTGCACCTTATCTAAGGCCAAGGGGACCAAACCAAAACCACAATTCTCTTTGCCATTGTCACTCCAAATGCATTTCAATTAAATGCAATGGAATACACATGCTTCAATGCTAAATATCAAAGATCACCCCATCATAAACCACAACACAAATAATACAACATTCAAAAATGGTTGTTGCACGCGTTAAGTACAAGTGTACAACATGCAAAAATGTTTCATTCATTACAAACAGCATGAGCCAAAGAAAATTGACAATGAAATAAAATCTCATGCTTGTCCTTTGTTGAGGCAATTGCGTCTATTATGGCCCTCTTGCTTGCACAATCCACATCTAACTTTGTGACCAAGTTCCCTCCAATCCATATCATTCCAAATACATGTAGACTTTGGCCTGCCTGATTTTCGTTTAAGGTGTTCATTTGGAAGCAATGATGGCAGGGTAGATGGAGGCCAACAATCTTCTGGTGGAATTGCGTTAAACTCTGATTGATAGCATTGTGCATAGAGATCTAAACGGTAATAGTGCTCAATGAATTGCTCACAATCAATCTGAAGATGAGCGCACACTGCTTGCAAGTGGGAGCATGGAATGCCATAACATTGCCACTTATTACAACTACAGTGTCTTTCTTTAAGAATAACCACTTGCCTATTTCCCCCTTTGTCCATATCTGAACCATGGCGCCCAGTAATAACCTCAAAAGACTCATTTTGATGATTAAGCAATTTGATGCTATGCCCATTTGCTTTTTTTGCAAACTTTTTCATCTTCTCAATGGCATATTCAGTGAACACATTCTCGTTTGCAAGAGCTGAAGAAATTTCTGCTCGTCGATTAGTGAAATATGCCATGCATCGAAAGAAAGTCAATTGCACCAGGGTTGTAACTGGATAAAAGCGAGCCCCCTTTAAAACTCCATCAATACACTCTGTGTTTAACAAGGAAAAAGAAATCATGTTAGAATTATATTATAAGAACTTAGACTTAAAGAAAATTTCTGAAACATGTATCAACTAACCTAAAAGATTAGTGGTCATCCATCCATATCGCACACCATTGTCATATGCCATTGTCCACCTTTCTCTTGCTATATCATTAAAGAAGTCTATGCAATTTCCATTTAATCTTGTCAACTCTTTCATGCACGCCTCAAATTTTCGCGGTTGATGTTGTAATCCTGCTCTATATACCAAATCCTTTAGTTCCTTACTTCTATACTTGTTATCAAAAATGCTACATACATGCTTCAGACAGTACCTATGATGAGCCCTAGGTTCAGCCCAGCCGCTGTCACTTGATGTTAATGCAAACAACATATCCTCATGTACATCAGATATTATGCATATACCTTCTCTACTAGTAACTCTTTGATGCAAGCAGCGCAAAAACCAACACCAAATATCTGCAGATTCCTCTTCAACTAGTGCAAAAGCTAATGGAAATATGTGACTATTTGCATCAATAGAATTTGCAACAAGCAACTTACCACGATATTTCCCACAAAGAAATGTACCATCAATTTGAATAATTGGCCTACAATGTTTAAAGCCCTCAATGGATGGACCAAATGACCAAAACACACGTTGGAAGACAGCAGTGCCATCATTTAATGGGAGATAATCCCATACTACTTGAGTACCAGGGTTTTTTTCTTCAAGTGCTGCCATCCACTTGGGAAGTATCTTATAAGATGCATCCCAATCACCGAATATACTTGCTATAGCCTTTTTCTTTGCCCCCCACACTTTCTTATAATGCACCTCGTACCCAAACTTATTCTTAACAATTTGGTGAAGAGTTGCAATTGATGTGGATGGATCCTGTTGAACAACATTATGAATTTCACGAGATATGACCAGAGAATCTAGCTGTGAGTGATCCTTTGACGGTCCTGAGAGCACACAAGTGTGTGGGCCATTGTATTTAGTGATCTCAAATAATTGATTCCTTTTGCGCTTGCAAGCACGTAGCCTCCATTTACAACCTTCTTGACATTTTTTACACTTAACTGACCATGCATAAGAATCTGAGTCAACTACAGTGTATTCATAATGCCTGCGTATAGAGTATTGCTTGACTGCATATTGCAAGTCTTGCTTGGTATCAAATCTGAGGCCTTTACAAAGCTCATATGACTCGCTGCATGCCCCAATAGGAGGAAATGATTTGTCCTCTGGAATGGCTTTGATAGCTTTATTGTTCAATTCCATGAATATAGGGGATGGAACACTACAACCTGGTGCATTTCCTTGCAATGTTTTATCCATGCCATCTAATTCTCGGTCTTCTAAGTCAACACTTCTTCCATTTTCTAGTAAGGGTGGTATGCGTGTGGAACCATCTCCTAAGATAACATGAGCCACCGCATCTCTCACTATATGAAGTTGAAGCTCCTTCCTTGCCTTGTCATCACTATTGTCATTATCTTTCTCATTGTTATCACTATTATAATTATGTTCATCATCAGAATGCTCACAAGTCCCAATGTCAATTTCATCACCACTAGCATGGTATTCACTTGGACTTAGCGCACTCCCAGGCGATCTATTATGAGTATCCTCCGTGGTTGGCTCTGTACTAGAGCCAACAACATTAGCATGCACAACTAGAGAGTGTTGGTTGTGTTGAGACTCCGACCCTTCAGTTATTGCCTCTAAAATTAGCTCCATCGTGTTTGGTGGTGGGAACTCTGAGATTATTCCAAAAACATCTCTAATATTTTGCTCATCCTCAATAGGCAATGGTATATAATTGACTATGCCACCACCTAACAGCATTGGATATCTATAAATCATTTTCAACTTTTCTTTATGAGGATCAAATTTTAATGCATTACAAATAGCTGTCTCCAATTCATCTCGACTGATGCCCATTTTTACTCTTATGTAAGCCACAGGAGGTTTATCATATGAAACGCCTTGTGGTCCATTGACCATTTTACCATTGTTGTAACATATCACAGTAATGACTCTATCTCCCATCTGAAATATAAACACATACATCAAAATGATTAAGAGCAGACCAATATCATACAAAAATCTAACTCAACCCATACTTTGTGTTTACATTATATAAAGATAAAATTCACTACCCAAACAATAAATTTCACTATGAGAATTATTTCTAAATTCTAATCTAAGATGAGTACCAATAATCAAATAAAACAAACCAAAACCTATTTTGTTGAAAATCACCGTACAGTTTATTTTGCAAAATTTAAAATCATCTGCATTCACTTAGTATAAAATAACTCATTGTATAAATTTCTTATAAAATTAGGCTCAAAGAATTTTTTTTAATTAAAACTATTAAAAAAAAAAGCAAAACATATTATCAAAGTTATTTTACTGACATTCACGTAATAAAACTTTTATATATTTTTTGCAAGTAACACCAACCTTTTACATGTAAACTTCGCCCAACACAAACAAGCCGTAATTCTTAGTTTGTAACGATGAGTTTCACCAAAAAAGAAAATCGATTGAAGTAATTTCCATTTAACGAACAATAATATCCTAATTTTTAGAAAATAAAAAGAACTTCGATCAAAGATAAAAAGTTCTTTAGATAAATAAGAAGACACTAAAGAAATTTTCAACTTTTGTTCAACAAATGGCAAATGCAAATGAGAAGAACGCAGAATGAATAACCTTGAGGAAAATCTTGCCGTTAATGGCTACATTGTTGACTCGGCACTCTAATTATACACAGCGACGAAATGCAGATTATCAAAAGTAATAACAATAATTAACAGAAAAAATTAAAAAGAAGATATAAGTTTCTGATAGCAACATGTGGTAGTGATGAAGATTAGGGCGAAAACAGAGGATTGCGGTAGTTACCCCGAGACTGAAACCGCTGGAACTCATGCAGAGGCGGTCGATGTTCTAGAGAGACCTTGCTACAGATGGCGTTATGTTTGCCGTCTTCGGCCCGAGAGAAACAGGACCGCTACTCCGGGGAAAAACTACCCTGTCATCGGTTACCGTCGTTTTACTGTCTCGCGCCTCCTAACGGTACGATTAAGATTGACCAAGATTAAGCACCAAGATTAAAAATAATTAGCTTTGTTTGTTGCTCTGCAGCTGGTGATGGCATAACCCCTGCCCACTGATGGGCAGCGATCGACACCCCACAGCTCCCCAATATATTTGTCAAAATAATAATAATAATAATAATTAATAAAAATACAAGCTATAATGGTTGATTTTTTTTTTATTTCTTTTTATTATCTTCTCCAACCAACTTTATATCTATTTTCAGCCTAACTATCATTCAAATTATTTTACGGCATTAAACAGAAGATCTTTTTCAACATAAAATTTTTTATACAAGTGTTTTAACATTAAAACTCTCGTTAAAAGGCATTAGATATCGTTCACGTAACTCAATCTTCGTTCGTATAAGAATAAATATTTGTATTTATAACAGGACTACTCAATTTGTGAATTGAGATTTTTCTTTAACATTAAACTTTAAAAACTATTATCTTAGCAAGAATTATATGCAAAAGCAAAACTATTAACTTTAAAAACTTTCAAAATATTTTTATAAAGAGAAAGATCATACTAACTTTTTTCAATTTAACTTTTTTTTTTAATGTCATTACTTGCCGCTTGGATAGAAGGGGATGATGGCATGACTGACTTCTTCCTCCAGTAACAATTTATAATCATATGTTTTTGAGAGAAAACTCTCATTCATAATAAGTTGAACTTTTAATTTTAGATGAAGAAGTTAAAGTTTTTGTCATTAAAACTAGTCAACATTTACATTTGCAGGTAATTTTTATTATATGAATTTTGTCTTGTTTATGATTTGAATTTAGTCGTGTCTAATCGTAATTGACTTGTTTTAACTCAAACTTATTTACGTTAACTTCGTATCGTGGTTATCGTGTCGCGTTAAAAATTGTCAACTTGATCCAAAAGTTAAAAAAAAAAAAAGAAACAAACAAAGAAAATAATAACCGTAGAGCCTCGCAGTCAGTGGCCACCTGTGTGGAAAGTTAGGCTACCAAATTATAGGCATTTCGAGAGTGTGTCCGATATCCATATGACATCATCAAGGTATGTATATCTAGTACATATGACATCATTAAGGTATGTATATCTAGTCAATACTACATCTCTATCAAGTTTCCTTCTTTCAATCCAATCGTGTCTCTCTCCCTTCTCGCCAGAGTATACATCGTCCCTGGACCATGCAGTACCCATGAACTTTGATAACTCGAAGAGCAATTTCTTCACGCGCACTCACTTCACTTCATCCACACCTCTTTCCCAGAAAGCGCGTGCCTTCTTGTACGTAATTTCCTTGCTATAAATACCGAGGCCCTAGAAGATGGAAGCAAAACAAATTAAGCAGCTGGATCGTAATTGAGCCGAAGCTGCTTAATGGCTTCATCTGCGTTATTACTACTGATCGCAATCTTGGTCTCTCTTCCGTTCTCTTCTACAACGAGCCGGGATTGACCAGTTGCCACGCGCTTCTGACCCTTTTCGATCATTGAATGATCAGTTCGTGTTGGGTATGCAAGGATTGCCCAGTGAACAACTGGGGTTAGAAGCGTCTCTGCCGCGAGGGCCGGTGCCACCGTCTGGCCCTTCGTCTTGCACTTACGTTAGTTCACCAGGAAGACGTAGCAGGTCCAAGAAGTGCCCATCAAGCAACGACTTACATGAATTACTCTTATTCAATTATTTTTTAGGAGAACTAAACAATTTTTTTTTTTAATAAAGACAAAGATAGGTGATACAAATATTAGGAGGTGGTGAAACCAAATTTGTCAAAACTGAGTATTTTTAATGAAAAACTAAATTACATTAAAAAAAATAAAATAATAAGATAATCCCACACTTACATCAAAAATTATTTCTTGACTTTAATATCTATTGATTGTAATTATGTATTACTTAAGATATACATCTTTTTTATAATAATGATTTTATATATTTTTATGAATGTATAATTACATTTATATCATAGAAACTCTAATAAAATAACTCTTACATCATACAACTACTTTAATTTAAAAATCAGCCCATTATTTAAATAAGTCACTAATGAAAAAGCCAACTTTTAAATACTTAATATCTTTTTACGTTATTTCCCAGCATATAAATTATTTCATGCACATAAATCATTTTAAATCAATAGATAAAAGATAACAACTTTATCCATTAAAACATAAAACAAATGCTTATATGAATGTTGAATGTATCATTATATTTCCTTTTTTTTTCTTTTGCCTGATGTACATACATATTAGTTTTTGTATACCCAAGATTAATTATCGCTCAAGCTTTGTACGTAACTTGAATATTATTTTTTTTTTTCAAATTTAAAACAATTCATTTGTGAAAATAGAATATCACTGTAGAAAGAATATACATAAGGCGGGGATAGAAATTGAACTTTTGCCTAATGTATTTCTTAACTTTTTTTGGTTAAGTTACACAATAAATCAACTATCCATTTTTAAATATCATATACTTTCATTTTATGACAAGGAAAGTACTAAATGTAAAAGCTTGAGAGTTTTACTCATAAATTCATACATTGCTCTTAGGACGACAACAATGTTGTTTAATGCATGCTGAGATAGCGCTTGGTCTGCACCGAACGCTCAATATTGACTTTTATTTTTTTATTTATTTTTTATTTTTTAATGAACTGGTGCCGAACAATGAGTGAGCGTCGCTTATTGTCCAAGCGCATAAGGATGCTCTCAGGTAGCTTAACAACAAACGACTTTATAATTTTTTTTTCTGCTCGTCTCATCCAAGGCAAAAGATAATATTTCACATTTCACGTATAACATTAAAGCGCCTCCTATTATATATTATTATTTAGATTTATTTGAATTTAGCTAGACATGTTACCAAGCTTAGGAACTTAATAGAAACCACAACATTAAAAAAGATCTTAGAGAAATAAATAAATAAATAAATATATATATATATATATATATTAACTACTTTTTATGCAAATTTGTGTTTGTAAGTTTTTATTTTTATGTTTTTCAATTTTAGTCACTATGCAAAAACAGTGAAAAGGTGCTTCTGAATATCAGGAAAAATAATATTATTCATGTTTGGAAGAAAAAAAATAACAATTTTGAATAGTTATCCTAAAGTTAATGCACTACTTTTATTATAACATTATTTAAAATGTTACCTAATTAATAAGAATACCTGGTAATAATCAATCAAAATCAATATAAATTTCACAAAGTAGAATTGTAATATTAAAAACCATAAAAGCGGTCTTCATATTATATTATATTATATTATATTTTATTATTTTTTGAAGTATATTTCAAGGGAGACACATTGCAGAGAACCGAGATTTATACCTCAGAGTGGGGCTAAGAATAAGATGCAAATCCGGTCACGCGGAAGTCACGTGAAAATGCACCAGCTCAACCAAGGTCACGTGCACCTATATAAGCAGACAACAGGCCTGCAGGGAAGTGAGTACTGAGTACTGAGTAGAATCGAAAAGCAGGCATGGCGGGAGGACTTGTCTCCGATCTTCTCGAGTTTCTCAACTCTTCTCCGACAGCATTTCATGCCGTCAGTAAAACTTCCCGATCACATCTTCTCTGTTCATTTCCATCTCCCTTTCAAATCTCACGGATTTGATCGATTGGTTGTATCTGCGAATTCTAGTACTTAGATTTGTCTGCAACAACGTGTTTTTTTTTTTCCTAATTTCCTTTATTTGCAGATTGAACGGTGCGTTTTTATTTATTTATTTTACCCTTATGAATGTAGACGAAGCTAAGAATCGGCTGAAGAACGCGAAGTCGGAAAGAAGTATTTCTTCACGAGAAATTATTCCACAGTTGTTGCATTTGCGATTGGGAAGAAGTAAGCTGAACTCGAGAATTTGAGAATTTTTGCTTTCTTTGACAGTTGCGAGTTACTAATTCTGTTTTTTGTTCGTTGTTTTGGTAGATTTGTTGCAGGAAACGGGTTTCACATCGTCGGTGCGCATACTGATAGTCCCTGCCTTAAGCTTAAGCCCATTTCCAAGGCAAATTTGATCTTTAGGGGTTCAAGATTTCACTACATAGTTCTACTTCAAAATTTTGCCATCGAATGAGTTGTTACAGCTTGTTGTTCGGAAGGTGGAATTTTAGTTACTTCCATTAGAGGACACTCAAATTTGTACCTTCAGGTTGTCAAGTGGGGATACTTGGAGGTTGGTGTCCAAACTTATGGAGGTGGTCTATGGCACACATCGTTTGATCGCGATTTGACTGTTGCTGGCCGGTTGACGATAAATAAGAGGAAAGATGGTTCTGCATCCTACTTGCACAAGCTTGTTAGGATCAATGAACCCATAATGCGGATTCCCACTCTGGCAATTCACTTGGACAGGTCTGTAGATACAAACTTAACTGCGTAACTTGGAGTACTGATTGCTGCTGTTAGACATATTCCTTTAAATCTTGGAATTTGTTTGATTTCTGTTGTCTGTTTACTTTGTTCTTTCTTTTTGTTGACAGGAAGCCTTTCTTCAAAATTTTATTTTATTTTATTCATACATTTTGCATGTAGAGGACCGTTAATGATGGATTTAAGGTGAACACACAGACTCAACTGGTTCCAGTGCTAGCAACGTCCATAAAGGTGGTACTTACTTTATGCAGGTGTACTTCATGTTGACATGTCCATTTTCATATGTTGTTGCAGAATTGGTATCTGTGGTTCAATGGCCAAATACTTCTTTTTTAGCAGAAAAAATAGTTTATGATCGCAGTCGAGCAGGAGAATGACAATAAAGGATGTGAAAAATAGTGACATTTTTGCTAATTATTATTATGTTTTTTAAAAAAATCTGGAGTAGGTTATCAGTTATTTTTCTGAAGGAATAATTATTATTAAAGACTGTAATTTTGATTGGTATAATAATTGTATAACAGAAACATGTTGGATTATATCGGTAACCTCTGTGGACATATCGTAACATTTTATATTTCTGAAAAAATTGAGTAGTACACCTGTATGCTCATTCGCTTCTCTCCCCCTACCCTTGAAGTAATTTTTGTTCACAGGCGGAGCTGAATAAGGTGGAAGCTGAAATTATTCCAATTGATGATGGAGTTGAAGATGATGGAAAGAAAGCTGCTGAAGAAAAGAATATTGATAGCCAAAAACACCAGCCGGTTCTGTTAAAGGTTATATAGTTTGCACTCTGCAGATGTCTCCTTTTTGGCCCTTCTGTGCATGGTTTTGTTTCACCTGAGATAATCTTGGTGGTGCTGTGAAGGAGTTTGTTTTCTCGGGAAGGCTTGACAATCTTTGCATGTCTTTTTGCTCCTTAAAGGTCAGATTTTTTTAATCACTTTATGTTCTTGCTTTACTTATCCACTGCTTTAGAGGCAGTAAAATTTTTTTTTCCAGAATTTGCCATATTAATGTCTTGTTTAGATTGGATAATATAACGATCACAGAACAATTAGCTTTAGAAGTGTGCGTGATATTTTAGTATAGAAAGATGAAACGAGTGATAAAATACTCAATTGATATGGCTTTATTATAGTTCATTATCAACATGTTCATCCATGCTTGGGTGGAATTAGATAATTTCTATTAATTGGGAAGAAATTGATATCCTGTAATTTGTTTTATCCATGATTGCAGAAAACTCGTTACTCTTAACAGATCTTACATTCCTAGTTGTTGAAAACTTCCTTTTATTTATTTCTGAATTGTTTCAGGCTTTGATAGATGCAACATCTTCCAATAGTAGTCTTGAGGATGAGGTTGGTGTGCGGATGGTATCATTATTTGATCATGAGGAGGTTGGATCCAATTCAGCTCAAGCAGCAGGTTCTCCAGTCATGTTTGATGCTTTAACAAGAATCACAAATTCTTTCAGTTCTCCAGATTCTAAGGTCACTCTTCTATTCATTTTTGGACTTCTAGAATATAGAAATTCTACAATCATTCTTTTTCTTTTCCCTTATTTTTTCATTTTTGGACTTCTAAAACATTTATTTTTAACCAAAATAAGATCTCTGAGTTCTGTCCCCATTTGAGGGATGTCTAATAGCCGGTGCCTCCTGTCCATTACCACGACATGTTTGCTGATAAAATAGAAATTAAATGAATGTTTAGAAGGGTTAGATATTACTATTGATGTTGTTATTTTAGCCAAGTTTTGAATATATAGCCTTTTGTTACTCTTTTCTTAATGTGATGCAGCAGTATGATAACTCCTATTGTTTAATCAGTTTTTTGGCTTCATTATTTAGAAAATAGGGATGTCATAGATACTGGGTATGGTAGTCATCTACCTCCATTTCTCACAATTGATGCAACCTTGAAATGGCTCATTTACCTGCTAAATATGATAGACAAGTCACTATGATAATTGTCAATGCTTATTCCAGCTCAATTACCTTTGGTCTAGTTATTGTCATTGGCTGTTTGATGGGATCTGAGAAAGCAATTTTCCTTGAATATATTGCTTCTACAGATTTCTATTTCTTCTTAACTTCACATTTTCCCTTGCTAATGAAATTGTTTACTTTGCATTGATGGCAGTTTCAAGTCCTCGAGAAAGCAATTCAAAAGAGTTTCCTAGTGTCTGCTGACATGGCACATGCCTTACATCCAAATTATATGGTATGCCATCTCCCATGTGCTTGAACTGCAAACCATCTTTTTGGTTTCTCATCTGTGAAGTGTTCTTTTCAGGACAAACATGAAAAAACTCAACGATCCAAGTTGCATGGAGCACTTGTCATCAAACACAATGCCAATCAGCGCCATGCCACTAATGCTGTCACTTCTTTCATATTTCAGGCAATTGCAGACAGGCATGGCCTTCTTGTTCAGCTAATTCAATTTTTTTATTTTCTGAAGCACTAAAAGAGATACTTGTGTTAATTATTGGAATAAAGGATTAAGTACATTATAAGCAATAACCAGAGGAGATAAAGAAAACCGTATTACAAATTGAAATTACATGGACCATCCAACCTGAGGAGCCATTTTTTTAATACAAATTACATGGACCATGCAACCTGAGGAACCCCACATGGCTTTGCTGGTCCAAATTAACATCAAGTCTGACATAGAGAAGCCGTTGGTTAAGGGAGAAATGAAGACCAACTAGCCAAACATTTAACCT
>JAJIYU010006332.1:0-20817 GCA_030144865.1 Tinospora cordifolia
GCGGTCACCAATGTGACCTAGTTCTCGTTTCGGCAGTTTTTCCACTGTTGACCGCGGTCGGCCCTGTGAGGACCGCGGTCCACAGTTTGTCTGCATTTTTCTGGGTTTTCACATTCACGGACCGCGGTCATCATAACACGGACCGTGGTCGGCAACAAGGTACCCTATTTTTTTGCACTTTTCCGCGCACGTTTCTAGCCATCCGAATGTTCTAATAAATTTTATCTTGATTATATATCATATAATGATAATTAAAAACAAGTTTCCACTCATTTTTATATTTATTTTTAATTTTTAAAATTCATGTTGACGTGTATACATTATAAGACCTAGGGTGATCACAGCAATTGTCTACAAACTTACCTAAACCAAAAAAAAAAACCAATACATTATAGTCTATGATGGTCAGTAGTGGTTTATGGTACTCTACGACAGTATTTAATGGTTTATGATTGTCTATGATTGTCTATGATTATGTATTGCTTTTTATAGTAAAAGAGGAACTTACTTATAGTTTAAAAGTCATGACCATAGACCATTATACACTATTGACTATCATAGACTACTACGGACCATCGTAGACCATAATGTGTTTGTTAATTTTTGTGTTTAAGTAAGTTGGTCTATGACCCTCTATAATGGTCTATAATGGTTTCTAGTTGTCTATAGTGGAATATGAGGGTTTACAGTCTTTTATAATTATCTATGGTGGATTTTTATGCCTGTAATATTCTAGGAACTTACTTAGACAAAAGCGAGACTAATACGTTCTTGTCTTTGATGCCTATAGTGGTGTGTGATAGTCTATGGAATTCTATAATTGTCTTTGATAGTATATGATTGTGTATTGATGTTTGTAGCAAAATTTGAACTTACTTAGAGTTGGAAAAAACTACTATAAACGATTATTGACCATTGTAAACCAACATAGACTTTCATAGACTACTACAGACCATCATGAACCATAATATGTTAGTCTTTCTTTGGCTTAAGTGAGTTGGTTTTTAACCTTTTGTAATGGTCATGATGGTCTCTTGTTGTGTGTTATGGTCAAAGAGGGTTTATAGGCATTTATAATTATTTATAGTGGTTTTTCATACCTATAATTGTCTATGGACTTACTTAAACCAAAGAAATACTAATACTATAATCACCCTAAGTCTTATAAGGTGTCCACGTCAATATGAATTTTTAAAAATTCAAAATAAATATAAAAACGATTGGAAACTTGTTTTTAATGATCATTGTATGATATTTAATCAAGATAAAATTAATTAGAACATTCAGATAGTTAGATACGTGCGAAAAAGAGCGTCAAAAAACAAGACATCATACTGCCGACCGCGGTCCATCTGATGCCGACCACGGTCCGTGATGTAGAAAATTCGTGAAGAGTGCAAAAACACACTATGGACCGCGGTCCTTACAGGCCGACCGCGGTCATCAGTGGAAAAGTGCAGAAATGAGAAACTAGGTCACATCGGTGACCGCGGTCCGTAAAGTGCCGACCGTGGTCCATAAAGGGATGACCAAGGTCCGTCTGATAACGACCGCGGTCCATGTGCTAGCTATATATATGTTTCAAGCTCAGATTTGCTCATTTTGCACTGAAATGATCTGGGGTTTTGGAGAGGAGCGACAAGGGCGATTCACAGGTGAGTTCTTTGATTTTCTTTGAATTTTCTTTAAGATTTGAGCTCATCTAAGAGTAGTTGTCAATAGCTAGTGAATCAAAGTGATGAAGATCCGTTTATGAACTTTGTGTTGTGGGTTTAGTGGCTGGAAACCAAGACAAACGTGATGAAATGTCATTCTTTTCCTTGTATGTGTGTTTGGACACCAAAATGGATGATTTATCATGGTTATTTGGTTGCGGAAATGAAGGAGTTGATTTCATTGAAAGGGAACCCCATTTTTAGGCTTGAATGAAGGGGTTTCGGTGAATAGACAATGTAAACAACCATTCCCTAGTTAGTTTATGTGTTTAAATGATTGTTGGGTGTCCAATACACTAGATTTAAGTGGTAAACAGGATTAGTAATCACAAGTATGGTGTACACATTCGAAATCCCATTATATAGTGAGAAATTGTGTGTACATCGCGGTCCACACTATACTGAGCACAATCAATGGACTTGGATGTGCATCATAGGCCCAAAATAATGTATCATTACCATCTAATGATGCATATTGACGGTATTGGGTTGCTGAGCAAGGGGTGACAATCCAGCAGCATTTTGGCGTGCACAGGTGGGGTGCATTATCTCTTCCTCACTCTTTAGTATTATGCGAACGTAAGATAGAAAATATGATCTATGTTTAAATTCTTGTACTTAGTATCATGCTAGGAATGTATGCCTTGGGTGGATTGATTAACATGATATCCTAATGTCTAGTTACTCGCTTTCTATTACTAGGATATTACGATCAGCTTGGTGTTTATTTGCTTTCTTTGCTTATGTTAGCATTGTGAATAAGCATGTTTGTATGCTATGTGGAATGAAAACTATGATTGTGAAACTAAAGAACATTAAAGGTTTATTAAGAACTCCACGTGCCGAGGAGATGGACGAGCACTAGTGGCACATTGCGTTGAGGTTCTCCGGATATCCCAGGACGTTATCATGGGTATCCCCAACTAGGCTAAACTGCGAGCGGCCGTATGAGACTCTCGAATTTGGAAAGTCATGAGGATTTTTCCCTTGGTTTCAATATCTTCTTGGGTCGTGGTCTCAAAGGTAGACTTCTGTGTTATAAAGATGTCGTGCCTGATTGTGTTCAAGACCACAACTGGGATACCGAGGGTGGTTCACTCTTTCGATTAATCCCTGATATCAAAGGGTAAATTCCTGATATTAGTGTGCAACGGATAAACTAAGTGTTTGAAACGCCTAATGATTTGGAACTGTTTGCATGTTTCGTATGCTCGTTTGTATAATGCTAATGATGTGTAGGGGAGATCCACTTGGCTTTCGAGCTCTCCCCATTTTTATTTACAGGTACTCATGAGCCCAATGCTCAGTGAGGATGCAGACCAGAGACTGGAGGACTTGTAGAGAGAGAGAGTGATATTTTTGTTAAACTATTTTTCTGTTTTGTATAGTTTTTTACGATGTATGTTTGAACTTGGGCCAGAGGGCCATGTATCATATTTTTGTATATGTATATACAGGACTGTTTTACCATTTTGAACATTGTTTTTATCTTGATTCATAAACTGATGGTTTTTAGTTATGGTATGCTATACAGTGCTCAATGATTTAGAAAGATTTGATCCGTAAAGTGCTTCTGCTACTATTATCTTGATTTCCAGTATAAATATGATTTTGAACATCCGGTGAATTTGATTTGAAACCAATTGCGACCACGCGTCGAGCTTGGAGCCGCACGACGCCCGACGACAGGGCCTCACATTGACAGACATGATGTCCGGCCGAGGGTCGGGGTGTGACAAATACATTATGGTTTATGATGGTCTGTAGTAGTCTATGATAGTCTCTGATGTTTTATAGTAGTCTAAACAAACTTACTTAGAGTTAAAAATGATTGCTATAGACGATCATAAACCATTTTAGATAACCATAAGATATCATAAACTATTGCAGACAATCATAGACCATTATATGTTAGTCTTTTTTGACTTCAGTAAGTTCGTCTACAATAGTCAGTGGTGGTCTACAATGGTCTATGATGGTATGTGATAGTTTGTTGATGTTCGTAATTGAAAACAAACTTACTTAGATTTTAAAAAGACAATTATAGCAAGTCATATACCATTATAGTCCACTATAGACTATCATAGACTACTATAGACCACTATAAACCGTAATATGTTAGTCTTTCTTTGGCTTAAATAAGTTGGTATATGAATTTCTATAATGGTCTATGATGGTCTCTAGTTGTCTATAACGGGTCATGGTCTATGGTGGTCTGTAGTGATCTATGATACTCTATGGTGGTCATTAATAGTCTACAATGGCCTATGATTGTGTGTTGATGTTTGTTGTCAAAAAAATAACTTCCTGATAATTTAATAAGACTACTATAGACAGTCATAGATTGTTATAGACCAACATCAACTATCATAAACTATTAAAAACTATTGTAAACCATAATATGTTAGTTTCTCTTTAGCTTAAGTAAGTTGGTCTATGACCTTCTATAATGGTCTATGATGGTCGCTAACTGTGTATAATGGTTTATGAGCGTTTATAATCATTTATATTTATCTGAAGTGGCCTTTGATGCTTGTAATTCTCTATTAATTTACTTAAACCAAAGCAAGACTAATAACATTATGGGCAAAGATGGTCTGTAGTGGTCTAATGGCCTATGATGGTCTATGATTGTATATTGATGGTTGTAGTCGAAAATGAACTTAGATAAAGTTTACAAGGACTACTATAGATGATCATAGAAAAATATAGAATGTTATATACTATCATAAACTACTATAAACCATCATAGACTATAATATATTAGTCTTTCTTTGGCTTAAGTCAGTTGGTCTTTGACCTTCTATGATGGTCTATGGTGGCCTCTAAATGTCTATAAAGGTTTATGAGGGTTTATTGTCAGTAATAATTATCCATAAGGATTTTTTATGCTTATAATTGTCTATAAAATTGCTAAAACCAAAGAGAAACTAATACATTATGGTCTATGATGCTCTGTAGCAGTCTATGGTAGTCTATGGTGGTGCTTAATGGTCTATGATAGCCTATGATTGTGTATTGATGTTTATAGTCGAAAATGAAGTTACTTATAGTTTGAAAACTATCATAGACTACTATAGGCCATCATAGACCATAATATGTTAGTCTCTCTTTGGCTTAAGAAAGTTTGTCTAGGACCTTCTATAATGGTGTATGTTGGTTTTTAGTTGTCTATAATGGTCTATGGGGGTTTGTTGTCATTTATTTAAGCTTATAATTATCTATGAACTTACTTAAACCAAAGAGAGAGTAATACATTATGGTCAATAATGGTTTATAGTAGTCTATCATAGTCTATGATGGTCTTTAATGGTCTACGATGGTCTATAATTGTGTATTGATGCTTATACTCGAAAATGAAGTTACTTATAGTTCAAAAATAGTACTATAGATGATCATAGACCATTATAAACCACAATTGACTATGATAGACAATTATAGACCATCGTAGACCATAATATATTAGTCTTTCTTTTGTTTAAGTAAGTTGGTTTATGAACTTCTACAATGGTCTATAATGGTCTGTAGTTTTTTAAAACGATCTATAAGGGTTTATAGTCATTTGTAATTCTCTATAGTGGTTTCTGATGCTTGTAATTGTCTATAAAATTAGTTAAAATAAAGAGAAACGAATACATTCTGGTCTATGACTATCTGTAGTGGTCTATACTAGTCTACGTTGGTCTATAATGGTTTACGATGGTCTATGATTGTGTATTGATGATTGACAATATAAATGAACTTATTTATAGTTGAAAAAGACTATGATAGACAATCATAGACCATTGTTGACTATCTTTAGCTTAATTAAGTTGGTCGATAACCTAATATAATGGTCTATGATTGTCTCTAGTTGTCTATGATGGTCTATGGGGGTTTATAGTAATTTATAATTATCAGTGGCAGTTTTTTATGCTTGTAACTGTCTACAAACTGACCTAAACCAAAGAGAGACTAACACGTTACAGTCTATCCTTGTCTGTAGTGGTCTACAATATTCTATGGTAGTCTCTAATGGTGTATGGTGATCTATGATTGGGTATTGATGTTTGTAGTTGAAAATAAACTTACTTAGAGTTGAAAAATACTACTATAGAATATCATAGACCATTATAAACCACCATAGATTGTCATAGACTACTATAGACCATCAAAGACTATAATATGTTAGTATTTCCTTCACTTAAGCAAGTTGGTCTTTGACCTTCTATAATTGTCTATTATGGTCTCTTGTGGTCTACAATGGACAATGAGGGTTCATAGTCATTTACAATTATCTATAGTAGTTTCTAATGCTTGTAATTGTCTACGAACTTACTTAAACCAAAGAGAGAGTAATACATTATGGTCAATAATGGTTTATAGTAGTCTATCATAGTCTATGATGGTCTTTAATGGTCTACGATGGTCTATAATTGTGTATTGATGCTTATACTCGAAAATGAAGTTACTTATAGTTCAAAAATAGTACTATAGATGATCATAGACCATTATAAACCACAATTGACTATGATAGACAATTATAGACCATCGTAGACCATAATATATTAGTCTTTCTTTTGTTTAAGTAAGTTGGTTTATGAACTTCTACAATGGTCTATAATGGTCTGTAGTTTTTTAAAACGATCTATAAGGGTTTATAGTCATTTGTAATTCTCTATAGTGGTTTCTGATGCTTGTAATTGTCTATAAAATTAGTTAAAATAAAGAGAAACGAATACATTCTGGTCTATGACTATCTGTAGTGGTCTATACTAGTCTACGTTGGTCTATAATGGTTTACGATGGTCTATGATTGTGTATTGATGATTGACAATATAAATGAACTTATTTAGAGTTGAAAAAGACTATGATGGACAATCATAGACCATTGTTGACTATCTTTAGCTTAATTAAGTTGGTCGATAACCTAATATAATGGTCTATGATTGTCTCTAGTTGTCTATAATGGTCTATGGGGGTTTATAGTATTTTATAATTATCAGTGGCAGTTTTTGATGCTTGTTACTGTCTACAAACTGACCTAAACCAAAGAGAGACTAACACGTTACAGTCTATCCTTGTCTGTAGTGGTCTACAATATTCTATGGTAGTCTCTAATGGTGTATGATGATCTATAATTGGGTATTGATGTTTGTAGTTGAAAATAAACTTACTTAGAGTTGAAAAATACTACTATAGAATATCATAGACCATTATAAACCACCATAGATTGTCATAGACTACTATAGACCATCAAAGACTATAATATGTTAGTATTTCCTTCACTTAAGCAAGTTGGTCTTTGACCTTTTATAATTGTCTATTATGGTCTCTTGTGGTCTACAATGGACAATGAGGGTTCATAGTCATTTACAATTATCTATAGTAGTTTCTAATGCTTGTAATTGTCTATGAAATTACTTAAACCAAAGAGAAACTAATACATTATAGTCTATGATGGTCTGTAGTGGTGTATAATAGTCTACGTTGGTCTATAGTAATCTATGATGGTCTATGATTGTGTATTGATGTTTGTTGGCGAAAATGGACTTACTTAGAAATGAAAAAGACTACTACAGACCATCATGGATCAAAATATGTTAGTCTTTCTTAGGCTTAACTAACTTGCACTATGACCTTCTATAATGGTCTATGATGGTCACTAGTTGTGTATAATGGTCTATGAGATTTTATAGTCATTTATAATTATCTATATTGGTTTTTGGCACCTGTAATTGTCTATAAACTTACTTAACCAAAGAGAGGCCAATACATTGTGGTCTGTGATGGTCTATAGTGGTCAATGATATGACAGTTTATGGTGGTCTACAATTGTCTATGACGATCGATGATTGTGTATTGATGTTTGTAGCCGAAAGTGAACTTACTTAGATTTCAAAAAGACTACTATAAATGATAATAGACCATTATAGACCACAATAGATTATCATAGAGTAACACAGAGCATCATAGACCATAATATGCTAGTCTTTCTTTGGCTTAAGTAAGTTATCCTATGATCTTCTATAATGGTCTATGATGGTCTCTAGGTTTCTATAATGGTTTATGAGGGCTTATAGTCATTTATAATTATCTATAGTGGTGTTTGATGCCTATAATTATCTATGAACTTACTGAAACCAAAGATAAACAAATATATTATGGTCTCTGATGATCTTCATAGGTCTACAACACTCTATGGTGGTTTATAATGGTCTATGATGGTATATGATTGTGTATTTATATTTGTAGTTGGAAATAAACTTACTTAGATTTGAAAAAGACTACTAAGGACAATCATAGACAATTATAGACCATCATAGACTATCATAGACTACTACGGATCATCATAGATGTTAGTCTTCTTTGGCTTAAGTAAGTTGGTCTTTAACCTTCTATAATTGTCTATGATGGTTTCTTGTTGTATACAACAGTCGTGAGGGTTTATAGTTTTTTACAATTATTTATAGTGGTTTTTGATGCTTGTAATTGTTTATGAAGCTATTTAAACCAAAGAGAAACTAATACATTATGGCCTATAATTGTCTGTAATGGTCTTTAATAATCTACGTTGGTCTATAATGGTCTAAGATGGTCTATAATTGTATACTAATGTTTATAATTGAAAATGAAGTTACTTATAGTTCAAAAATAGTATTATAGACGAACATATATCCGCAATTATAAACCACAACAAACTATGATAGACTACTATAGACCATCATAGATCATAATATGTTAGTCTTTCATTGGTTTAAGTAAGTTGGCTTATGACCTTCTATAATGTCCTATGATGGTTTGTAGTTGTCTATAATGGTCTATGAGGGTTTGTAGTCATTTATAGTTATTTATAGTGATTTTCGGTGCCTGTAATTGTTTATGAACTTACTTAAACCAAGGAGAGACTAATACATTATGGTCTATCGGGGTCTATAGTGGTCTACTATATTTATGGTGGTCTATAATGGTTTATGATTGTGTGTTGATTTTGTAGTAAAAAATAAACTTACTTAGAGTTGAAAAATACTACTATAGAAAATCATAGACCATTATAGACCACCATAGAATATCATAAATTATTATAAACCATTGTAGACCATAGTACGTTAGTCTTTCTTTGACTTGATTAAGTTAGTCTTTGACCTTCTATAATGGTCTATGATGGTCTCATGTTGTTTACAATGGTCTATGAGGGTTTATAGTCATTTACAATTATCTATAATGGTTTATGATGCCTGTAATTGTCTATGAAATTACTTAAACCAAAAAGAAACTAATACATTATGGTTTATGATTGTTTGTAGTGGTCTATACTAGTTTATGTTGGTCTATAATGGTCTATGATTGTGTATTGATGTTTGTAGGCAAAAATGAACTTCCTTAGAGTTGAAAAAGATTGTTATAAACAATCATAGACCATTTGAGACCATCGAAGACTATCATAGACTACAACACATCATCATAGACCGTAATATGTTTGTCTTTTTTTGTTTAAGTAAGTTTGTCTATGACCTTCTATAATGGTCTCTATTTGTCTATGATGGTCTATGAGGGTTTATAATAATTTATAATTATGTGTACTAGTTTTTTGTGCCTTTAATTACCTATGAACTTACCTAAACCAAAGATAGACTGATACGTTATAGTCTATGGTGGTCTGTAGTGGTCTACGATAGTTTATGATGGTCTATAATTGTGTATTGATGTTTGTAATTGAAAATTAACATCTTAGAGTTGAAAAAGACAACTATAGAATATCATAGACCATTGTAGACCACCATAGACTATCATAAACTACTACAGAACATCATAAACCTTAATATGTTAATCTTTCTCTATATTAAGGAAGTTGGTCTTTGACCTTCTATAACGGCCTATGATTTTCTCTTGTTGTCTATAGTAGACAATGAGGGTTTATAGTCATGTACAATTATCTATAGTGGATTCTGATGCCTCTAGTTGTCTATGAAATTACTTAAACCAAAGGGAAACAAATGCATTATGGTCTATAATGATCTATAATGGTCTATGATAGTCTACGTTGGTCTATAATAGTCTATGTTGGTCTGTGATTGCGTATTTATGTTTGTAGGCAAAAATGAACTTACTTAGAGTTTAAAGACTACTATAGACGGTCATGGACTATTGTAGATCACAATTGACTATCATAGATTAATACGGACCATCATAGACCACAATATGTTAGTTTTTCTTTGGCTGAAGTAAGCTAGTCTTTGATATTCTATAATGACCTATGATGATCTCTTATTTTCTATAATGGTTTATGAGGGTTGATAGTCATTTATAATTATCTATAGTGGTTTTTGATGCATTTTATTTTTTATAAACTTACTTTAACCAAAGAGAAACCAATACATTGTGGTCTATGACGGTATGCAGTGGTATATGATGTGATAGTTTATGGCGGTCTACAATGTTCCATAACGGTTTATGATTGTGCATTGATGTTTGTAGCTGAAAATGAATATACTTAGAGTTTAAAAAGATTACTATAGACGATAATAGAGCATTATTGTAACACCCCAACCCCGAGACTTTCAATTGGACTGAACCACAGGGCAGTCGAGTTTCGGTTACAATTACAAGTACACAACTCGACTTCTTATTCCGTTTATCCCACGCCTCATGAGATTCAAGAGTACTTAACCCAAAATTTATACACAAAGTTCAATAAGGCAATTACACAAGAGATAAAAGAAAACTTTCTGAATCTTCATTGATTTAATAAAAGAGAGTACATAACTCAAATTGATAAGAGAAATTAAATTTAACGGAAGTCTCATATTATAGACATTCAAAATTTGGGCTATATGCCCTTATATTCAAATATAAAAAACTTTCTAAAATTAGAACCTATCTAATATCGAAGTCTTCATGTAAGTCAAATCCATAAAAAAATAAAAGAGGAAGGGCGAGCACATAGCCCAATGGATTTTTTTCAAACAACCAAATTACTAATTTGGGCTAACAACACATTCAAATTCAAGCACTCGTAAAACATTAGACATTTCAAACATTATTTTGTTTATAGTTATAGATTAGACTGAAAACATTTCAAGGCCCTTGACGTTCTTGTCAAAATACCTCCTTAAAGTGAAAAGACATTTCTTTTGCCACATTCATTGGACTTAGGGTCTTACCAATATTCCATGTATTTTGGACTTGAACCATGTGAACTAATCACAAGTAAAGAACACCCACAATGACCCTCATGTTCACTGTGATAGTATGTGGTTCTCAATTTCAAAATCTTTTATTTAATCTCATACTCATGAATCATAAATAAAATAAATTCAGAATGTCTAACACAAAAACATTCAAAGCATGAAAATAAGCACATAACATGCATCATACTTTAAAATAAACCTGAACATGCATAATCTATGTATGGCACGGTTTCAGGATCAACCAACATGACGTACATGCACATCTGAAATTTAAATCATGCTTTTCATACTTAAATGTTCATACTAAACTAAAATCAAGTATACATGGAAAAGGTATTAAACTAAACAAATAAATAGGGGTTTTAGAAATTACTTCCACCTTAGTTGCTTGTTTTTTTGAAATACGACAAAGTTTCCCCTTCTTTCCAATGTCTAGCACTCAAATAATACTAAAAAACACTCAATCAAATACCAAAGCGCTCAAGAATAGTTCAATATTACTCAAGAACTAAGAGGGTTGCAAAGAAGGCTGCTAGAGAGAGTCAAGAGGGACTAGTATGCTCTTGCTTTGGGACAAGGAAGAATGAGAACATTAGGGGCCCTTTTATAGAGTTTCCTAGGCACGTAGGGGATGTTTTGGGTAATCTTACACATAAGACGTCTTGGGTAAGTGGCTGATTTGTTTCCACTCTTGTGTGCAACGAAATGGAAAGTGAATATTTAGGGTTTCCTTAGCTTAATGTGAGCACACGTTTTTGACATGTGTGTGAAAGTTTGATTCCTTTTCTTGTTTCTTTCTTAGATGTGAACTCAAATAGGTTTAGAACCCTTTCCAAATCAGTTGAGCCGTCAATATGAATGATCTTGTGAGCATGGAACCTTTCCAATTCTTTCATGTATGGTTTGGGTCACCAACCTAATTTTGACGCACTAGCTTGGGGCTACTTGCTTATATGGTTTTGTGCTCACAAAATCAGCTAGTAATGTTTCTAATGTTATGTGTTACAAATCAGCTAGTGAATCTCTTTGGGACACCAAGGTGTGAGAAAGGAAATGATCTCAATTCATTCATCTCTTGATCATCAAGCAACTTCTAATTTGAGTGATGTGCACAAGGTAGGATTAATCTATTTTGTGCATCAATCATAATATAGGATCTTTGTAAAAATCGAAAATATTCTACTTATCCACTATAGTAGACGTCTTAACAACTTTTCATAGGGGAACTTCTATTCTTAGATTTGTGAGCAAGGTAGCATCTAATCTTGGACTTTCCCTCTTTTGGCACCACAAATGGGTATGGAAACTTTCTCATTTCTATTTTATTTTATTTTATTATTTTACTTTGAGCATGGTGGCTGGTGTGTACATGATCTATACTTGATGGGCACATGATCATGGCCCCAAACTTCCAATTTAGGCCTTTGAATCAACATGAGATACTATTTCTAATTGAGCTCATAAAAAGTTTCTATTATTGAATTCCCTCTTTGGTGCACAACAACCAAGGCTATGTCTCATGGAGTCTTTATGGTTTGGCAAGTTTTAACGATGGAAACTTTCTATTCTACTAAGGTGAGCACAAGGGTGGTGGTTGCGGTTAATTTGCTTAAGGGAAACGTTCTAGTGTGCGTGCACTTAGGGAGTACATGATCGCCAGTACATTTCTAAAACGACTAGGGTTTCTTGATTGGGACATTTTTGGTGTATGCTAGGATTAAGGTGTATATGATCATGCCATGCTAGTGTCATTGCCCATGTGATTTGCACATGCTTAAGGGTGTTCACCCATTTTTTAGGTCCACATGAATTTAATAAAAATTCATATCTTTCATTTGGCTAAGATTTTAGGCCCTTATTATATATTTTTGGGTTCACATGAAATCAATAAAAATTTATAAGTTTTATTCGGCTAAGGTTCTCTCCATTTTCTTTCCTAATTTAGATTTCACTGAAGCATATTAGGCAAATGAACCCTTAATTGGACAATGAATGAATTTCAGATACCTAGTTGGGTAATTTGTTTCATTTCATTTCACCTCATTTCATTTCTATTTTTTCATTTTTCACTCCCCTAAGGGCTGTTTAACAATTAAATTGGTTAATTGGTCCTTGAAATGAATTGGCTTAATTTATCTTTATAATTCAATCATTTCCTACACATTTTTTTGGGTATTACAACTATAGACTGTGATAGACTATCTTAGACTACTATAGACCACCGTAGACTATATTATGCTTGTTTTTCTTTGGCTTTTGTATATAACCTTCTATAATGGTCTATGATGGTCTCTAGCTATTCATAAAGTTTTACGAGGGGTTTGTAGTCATTTTTTATTATCTATAGTGGGTTTTGATGCCTGTAATTATTTATAAACTTACTTAAACCAACGAGAAACTAATACATTATTATCTATGATGGTTTATAGTGGTCTATCATAGTCTATGATGGTCTTTAATGGTCTATGATTGCGCATTGATATTTATAGTAAAAAATGAAGTTACGTATAGTTCAAAAAGACTACTATAGACGATCATAGATCTGCATAAACCACCATCAACTATCATAGACTACTACAGGCCATCGTAGTTAGTTTTTCTTTGGCTTATGAAAGTTGGTCTATGACCTTCTATAATGGTCTATAATGGTCCCTAGCTATCTATAATGGTCCTTGACGGTTTATAGTTATTTATAATTATCTAAAGTGGCTTGTGATGCTTGTAATTGTCTACGAACTTACTTAAACCAAATAGAGACTAATACATTATGGTTAGTGATGGTATGCTTTATTGTATAATAGTTTATGTTGGTCTATAATCGTTTATGACTGTCTATGATTGTGTGTTGATGTTTGTAATCGAAAATAAGCTTACATAGAGTTGGAAATGACTACAATAGATGATCATAGACCATTATAGACCACCATAGACTATCATAGACTACTACAGACCATCGTGGACCATAATATGTTGGTCTTTCTTTGGCTTAAGTAAGTTGGTCTATGACCTTCTATAATGGTTTACAATGGTCTCTAGTTGACTATAATATCTATGAGGGTTTATATTTATTTATAATTATCTAGAGTTGTTTTTTATGCTTGTAATTGTTTATGAACTTACTTACACCAAAAAGAGAATAATACATTATGGTCTATGATAGTCTGTAGTAGTTTATGATATTCTATGGTAGTCTTTAATGGTTTATAATTATGTATTGACATTTATAGTCAAAAATGAACTTATATATAGTTCAAAAAGACTACTATAGATGGTTATAAACCATTATAGATCACCATAAACTATCATAGACTACCACAAACTATTGTAGACCATAATATGTTAGTCTTTCATTGGCTTAAGCGTGTTGGTCTATGGCCTTCTTCAATGTTCTATGGTGGTCTCTATCTATCTATAATGGTCTATGAGGGCTTATAGTCATTTATAATTATCTAAAGTGGTTTTTGATGCCTATAATTATCTATGAACTTACTTAAACCAAAGAGAGACTAATATATTATTGTATATGATGGTATGTTGTGGTCAATAATAGTCTATGCTGGTCTATAATGGTCTATGATGATCTGTGATTGTGTATTGATGATTGTAGTAAAAAATAAGCTTACTTAGAGTTGAAAAGGACTATTATAGGTGAACATAGACCAATATCGCAATACTGTGAAAGCTTTGTACTTGAAAAAATGAAATCCAATACCTATTCAGTGAAATTTGGGTGCAAAATGAAACTGAGTTCATTTCAAGGCTAAATTTGGCAGGTTTCAAAACTCTCATTTAGTGACCCTTAGGGACCCAAAAAAAACTTGAAATGAAGTAAGATGACATGAACCAACTAAAGGGACAACATATCCAAAAATTAGAATAATTGGTCAAGGTTAGATTCTTCATTTGGCAAACACCCTTTAGGAGGTCCGAATTTAAAAAAAATAGCATTTAGGGTACTTCAGGGGATTGAAATGAACTAAAATGAAACAAAATTACATGAACTAACAAAATGAATAACATATCTAAAAAAAGAACAATTGGCCAAGATTTAGATTTTCATTTGCCTATTGACCTTAGTGGGTCACAAATAAGGAAAGTGTTTGAGGAAAAATCACCTTGGGCCAAACCATACCTTAAAATTTGCATTAGGTTCATGTGATTCCAAAACTATATGTTATAAATCATAATTCCTTATAAATAAGGAAATATTAATTTTTATTTGATTTTTGTGAACCCATGAAGTCATGGCCACCCCTAATATGTGCAAAACACATGGGTGGAACACCATGATCATGTGGACTCTACCCTACCCAAAGCTCCATGGGACGTGTCTATCATTTGAATTCATGAAAAGTGATCCCATATGCCATACGACTGATTATGTATGCCCAAGGAATGATACGTCCCATAGGAATTGGAAAATCCAAGAAGAGTGATTCCATGTACACCATGCTTGATCATGTATACCATGCCCCATGTTGTGCTAACTGGCCATGTATGTGTATGTGTGTATGCACATATGTGAACTAACCAATTTAGAAGGATTTGAAATTTGAAACAAGCACCCAAAAACCCTAGCCGTCCCATGCACATAAGCCAAGAAAACCAAAATAGAAACTTTTTTCTCCCCTTATGGCGCCAACTCAAGAGTGTACACTAAGGGGTGCGCCACTTTTGGAGTATGAACTGAATTAGAAAGTTTCCTTGAGCTTAGATTTGAACATCAGACCATGATATAGTGTCCCTTCAAGGCTGATAGCATACTCCTCATACTTGACGTCCATGAATGAAGAAATAGAAAAACATTCCACGTGTATGTTGTGTGATGAGCAAGCAAAAGACTAAATAAGAAAGTTTCATGAACATGAGCTGATCTAAAAGAGGACGTCCCAACTAAGATTAGTATGTTTTTGAATCTGAAAATGTTCTCTGATATTAATTAAGAAATAGAGTAGAGAATCAAATCATGGCTCATAGGGATTTAACAAGCCTTAGTGGTCCATGAGCCCAAATGCCTTTTTCAATCCAAACAGTCCCATGAGTGTTTGGAAAGTTTCCCAACCTTGTGCGCTACCCAAGCTATCCTAGATGTCCCCTAAGTGCTCTTGAAAAACTATATAAACAACCCCTCTTGCTCACATTCATCTCATCCCAAAGCAAAGAGTTGACACTTCCCTCTTTGATTGTTTTTGCCCTCTTCTTGGCACATCTTCTCATTTTCTTCTCTCTCCTGTGTGAGAAGTTCTTATTTCAGTATTTTAGAGAGTTTTTGAAGTAGTTTTGTTGGTGGTTAAAAGTTCTTGAAGTTCTAAAAGTAGTAGATAAAGGAAACCTCTGTCGGATTTTACAAAGAAACTCGGATTAAGGTAGAGAGGATTTCTTGAACTTCTACTTTGCTCTTTCAAATTTCTAGCATATTCATGCTGGTTTAAATTCTGATTTTCAGCATGATTTATTTTAGTTTCAGCATGTTTAATCATATTTTAATTTCAGTTTGGTATATTTTTATGTTTTAATCACTCATGAGAGCATGCCATGCTTAGAATCCGTGTTTATAATTTATTTCAATATTTCAAGCATGCTATATGATGTTTTCATGCTTTCTTCGTTGTTTAAAATTTTGAAATTTATATTCTAAATTTTCTTAATGAATATGTAATCTTAAACATAAGAAAATGAAGATAAGAACTACGTACTGTCATAGTGACCCATATGGGTGCTATAGGTGTTTTTAACACTTGCTTGGAGCGTGTGGTTACGGGGTGCAACTAAGGGATACTTGGTATGTGGCATCTCATAGAAAGTGACAAAGAAATGTCTTTCCACCCTAAAGAGGGGTATCTAAATTAAGAACATCAAGGGAATAGAACCGCTTTCAGTAATAACGTGAACTTGCACTAAATTGATATATGAATCACTTAATGTTTGAAAGTGTGTGAAATTGGATGTGTTATTGATTTGAAAAAGTAACTTAGTTGTTTAATGAATGATCCACTAGGCTATGTGCTCACCCTATCCTTTTACTTTTCAGGAAATTGAATGAATCATGAAAATTATGGATAATAGATTCTTTCTAAGTATTGGAAATTCCATTATAAGGGCATGTTGCCCCATTTTTTTATTTTTAGACTTCCACTGAATTTTTTCTTTAATTAAAGAGTTATGTACTCAAGTGGATGATTTAAATTATGAATGTAAGTTTCTTTATTTTATTTGAATAAATAAAGAGTTTTGAAGTATTACTTTTTCTACTTGTATTACACTTGTTAAATTGAATATTGAGCACAATGAAAAGTACATTGATGAGGGATTTCAATAAGTGTTAGAGCAAAGGAATTGAGATGCAAGTTGTGTACTTGTAAATGTAAAATAGGACCAGACCCACCTTGTGGTTGAGCTTAGACCTAATTCTAGGGGGTTGGGTATAGATTGTCATAGACTATCATAGATTTCTATAGACTACCATAGACCATAATATATTAGTATTTTTGTTGCTTAAGTAAGTTAGTTTATGACGTTCTATATTAGTCTATGATGGTTTCCAGTTGTGAATAATGGTCTATGAGGGTTTATAGTCCTTTATAATTATCTATAATTATTTTTTTGAGGCTTGTAATTGTCTATGAAACTTACTTAAACCAAATAGGTACTAATACATTATGCTTTATGAAGGTTTGTAATGGTCTATAATTGTCTATGGTGGTCTATAATGGTCTATGATGGTCCATGATTGTGTATTGATGTTTGTAGTCAAAAATGAACTTACTTAGAGTTTAGAAAGGCTACTATAGATGATCAGAGACCCTTATGGGTCACCATAAACTATTATAGACTACTACAGACCATCATAAACTGTAATATGTTAGTCTTTCTTTAGCTTAAGCAAGTTGGTCTTTGATCTTTTATAATGGTTTATGATGGTGCCTAATCATTTACAATTATCTATAGTGGTTTTTGATGGTTGTAGTTGTTTATGAACTTACTTAAACCAAAGAGAGACTAATACAGATTATGATGGTATGATGTGTTCTATGATAGTCTATGGTGGTCTATAATGGTCCAAGATAGATTATTGTGTATTGATGTTTGCAGTCGAAAATGAACCAACTTAAAGTTTAAAAAGACTAATATTGAAGATCACAAACCATTATAGACCATCAATGACTATCGTAAACTACTACATACCATCATAGACCATAATATGTTAGCTTTTGTTTGGTCTAGATAAGTTGGTTTTTGATCATCTATAATGAACTAGGATGGTTTCTAGTTGCCTATAATGGTCTATGAAGGTTTAGAGTAATTTATAATCATCTATAGTGGTTTTTGATGCTTGTAATTGCTTATGAACTTACTCAAACCAAAGAGAGACAAATAAATTATAGTCTATAATGGTCTGTAGTGGTCTATGACGTCCACGGTTGTCTATAATGGTTTATGATGGTCTATGATTGTGTATTGATGTTTGTAATAAAAATGAACTTACTAAGAATTTGAAGAGACAACTATAGACATTTATAATCCATAATATGTCAATATTTCTTTGGTTCAACTAAGTTGCTTTATGACCTTCTATATTGGTCTAAGATCGTCTCTAGTTTTCTATAATTGTTTATGAGTGTTTATGGTTATTTAAAATTATCTATAGTGGTTTTCAATTCCTACAATTGTCTATGAACTTACTTGAACCAAAGAGACACTAATTCATTACGTTCTATGATGGTCTGTAGCGCTCTATGATAGTCTATGGAGGTCTGTAATGGTCTATGATGGCCTATGATTATGTATTGATATTTGTAACCGAAAATGAACTTACCTATAGTTGAAAAAAGCTATTATAAACGATCATAGACTATTATAAACCACCATAGACTATCATAGACTACTATAGATCTTCGTAGACCATAATATTATAGTTTTTCTTTGGTTGAAGTAAGTTGGTCTATGACCTTCTATAATGATCTATGAGCGTTTATAGTCATTTAAAATTATCAACAACTATTTTTCATGCCTGTAATTGTCTATGAACTTACTTAAACCAAAGACAGATATGATGGTCTGGAATGGTCTATAGTACTCTATGGTGGTCTTTAATGGTCTCTGATGGTCTATGATTGTGTATTGATGTTTGTAGTCAAAAATCAATTTACTTATAGTTTAAAAAGACTACTATAGACAATCATACACCATTATACACCACCATAGACTGTCAAAGACTACTATAGAGCATTGTTGACCATAATATCTTAATCTTTTTTTTGGTTCAAAAAAGTTGGTTTATGACCTTCTATAATGGCCTATGATGGTCTCTAGTTATCTATAATGTCTCATGAGGGTTTATAGTCATTTATAATTATCTATACTCATTTTTTATGCCTGTAATTATCTACAAACTTACTTAAACGAAAGAGAGACTAATACATTATGTTCTATGATAGTTTGTATTGGTTTAAGATACTCTTTGGTAGTCTCTAATGGTCCATGATGGTCCATGATTGTGTGTTGATGTTTGTTGTTGAAAATGAACTTATTTATATTTTGAAAAGACTACTATTGAGGATCATAGATCATTTTAGACCACCATAGACTATTGTAGACTACTATAAACGATCATAGACCATAATATGTTAGTCTTTCTTTGGATTAAGCAAGTTGGTCTATGACCTTCTATAATGGTCTCTAGCCTTTTGTATAGTCTATGAGGGTTTATAATAATTTATAATTATCTAAAGTGGTTTTTGATGCCAATGATTGTTTATTAACTAACTTAAATGAAAGAGAGACTAATACATTATGGTTTATGATGCTTTGTAGTGGTCTATGATAGTCTATGGTAGTCTTTGATGGTCGGTGATGGTTTATGATTGTGCATTGATGTTTACAGTAGAAAATGAAGTTACTTATATTTCAAAAAGACTACTATAGATGATAATAGATCATTATAGACCACCATATACTATCATAGATTAGTATAAACCATTGTAGAGCATAATTTGTTAGCCTTACTTTGCTTTATATAAGTTGGTTTATGGCATTGTATAATGTTTTATAATGGTCCCTAGCTATCGCTAATGGTCTATGAGGGTTTGTAGCCATTTATAATTATCTGAGGTGGTTTTTCATGCCTGTATATGTCTATGAACTTACTTAAACCAAAGGGAAACTAATAAATAATGGTCTATGATGTTATGTTGTGTTCTATAATAGTCTATGTTGGTCTATAATAGTCTATGACGGTCTATGATTGTGTACTTATTTTTGCAATAAAAAAATATGCTTACTTAGAGTTAAAAATGGCAACAATAAACGATCGTAGACCATCATAAACCATCGTAGACTATCATAGACTACTACAGACTATTGTTAACCATAATATGTTAGTCTTTCCTCGGCTTAAGTAAGTTTGTCTATAAACTTTTATAATGTTCTATGATGATCTCTAGTCATCTATAATATTTATGAGGGTTTATAGTCATTTTTAATTATATATAGTTTTTTTTTATGTATCTAATTGTCTATGAACTTACTTAAACGAAAGAGGGACTAATACATTATGGTTTATAATGGTCTGTAGCGGTTTATGATATTCTATGGTGGCCTTTAATGGTTTATTATGGTTTATGATTTTGATTTGATGTTTATAATTGAAAATGAACTTATACTTCAAAAAGACTATTATAGACGATCATAAACCATTATAGACCACCGTAAACTATCATAGACTACTACAGACCATTGTAGACAATAATATGTTAGTTTTTCGTTGGCTTAAGCAAGTTGGCCTGTGACCTTCTTTAATTATCTATGATGGTCTCTAGCTATCTGTTAGCGGACTCGCAAGTATACGAGATCGCTTGTAGTAATATCCGGAAAGTCCGGGTATCGTCCTCAGGGAATACTAATAGTGGTTGAATTTTCTTTAACACCCAAGT
>JAJIYU010006333.1:0-20856 GCA_030144865.1 Tinospora cordifolia
AATAATAATAATAATAATAATAATAATAATAATAATAATATTATTATTATTATTATTATTATTATTATTATTATTATTATTATTATTATTTTCCATACACCTTCTGTCAAGATTGATGATCAAGTAACAAAAGGTTTTACCCATGTTGTCAAGGCATCACTTAGATGCCCAGCCACTACCAACGACCCCACCCCAAGCACTAAGCGGTTGTCAAGGCATCACTTAGATGCCTAGCCACTACCTCCAAACCCCACCCCAAGCACTAAGCGGTGACATTTGTAATCTTTTTGAGGGCTTAAAAAATTAATCTCAAACCCTAAATTAACAAAAACTAGATAATATATTATTTTTTTAATATGTCATCTACTTTATGCACATATGGAGTGAGAGACTGATTAATAAATAAATAAATCTTTAGGGACCTCTAAGTAATTATTTCACGGTTAGCCTTAGACCCACTTAGGGCTCTCCTTGCCTTATGGAGGCTTATCGCTTTTCCGCTTCAACAGCACTTGTTTTTATCAAAAGTAATTTTTTGTAAATACACGAAAGTTTCATCTTTCCTTTCCATGAAAGGAACTGTCTTTATATAAATTACTAATATGAGGGGTTGGCAACAAGGATGGAACTATTAAGTCAAATATAGGCATTTATGTACTAGACAATGATATCATTGACTTTCTGCTGTCATTCAACAAATATATGGAAGAGCAGTTCAAAAGAATTATAGCCTGCCCTTTCTGCAACAATTCTAGATATTGTCATTTCATCCTCCAAATCTTCTTCCCTCCTTTTTAAAAAAACCTAACTATATACTAAGTGGTTGGCAGCATAATATCAAATTAGTCTTTAACACTTGCCTAATGAATGGCCAATAACATGCTACCATGAGGATCACAAACTTACTCAATATCATGAGAATAGATATTCAGCAACTTCAACCGTTTGTATGCAATAGGCAACACAAAGACAATTATGTATAAAAAATTTGAAGTGTTGTCAAAAGTCCACAAAAATATTTGGTGGACAAGAAGTCCAAAAAGTTATTGTCTAGAAAAACTTTAACCAAAAAGAAAAAAAAAATCACAGGTAAATATATAAATATTAACAAAAAGAAATGCTCTATTATTGCTCCATTCTTAGCAATAAAATTTATAGCACTTCAATCTACATATAGCCCAATATATCAGTAATGTAGATATAAGATGCAACAAACATAACATTTTTTTTATTTAGATTTTAGTATTTTACAAGTAAAATTCATATACATAAGAAGTTTCACCTTACATTTAGTCTATACTTAAACATCAGTTTAGTGAATTAAAATAAATCTTTTACAACTGTTTGAACAAATTATACTGTTAAATTGTTATCACCAATTAACTTTTACAATTTTTCATTAGAAATATATTATTGAAAAATAGGGCAGCTCACGATGATGAGCTTTGGCTTTTTTGGAAGCATCTTTTTTTCTATTTTTTTAATGTAGTGTCCAAGCTTAAGCCCGACTAAACCACCACAGGGTACAGTTGCCCGCCCCAAGAACAGGACCCAAAGACAATAAGAGACAATAAGAGACTCAATTGTAGATGGGGGACTTAAACCCAACATGTAACTTTCAGCATCTCTCTGTTTTGGCACTATATCCAAGGCAGCCATCTCACCAATGCCTATTTGTTCAAGCCTCGTCATTATTTGTAATTTTAAAATATAGTTACCTAAATAGATGGTGCATTTTTTCATAATTTTACTTCTATTTTTTTATCAATTTCCACCATCTTTGCTTGCTGAAACCCTGAATAAAATTTCTAATAATTTTTTTATTACAAGTTTATACCTTACTTCTCTAACCCAAGTCTCATTTTCAAGCCAAAAGAAAAAAAAAAGAATCTTACTATTTTATTTTTATTTATTATATCATCTATTTTTCCAAAAAGAATTAATAAGAAAATAATAAAAATAAATTATACGCAAAATAGGTGCACGAGCACTACTACAAAACCACAAAAAAAAAAAAAAAATCATCTCAAAATTATTAACTTGCAGGAAAAAAAATTCATTCAGCAAACGAATCAGCATGGCAGCTGAAATGAATTCTAGAACTAAATTTTGATTGCTCAAGCAGAGTTGCAATAAAATCATAGTTTTAATGAAGAATACTTCCAATTGAAGAAGCTACAAGAGAACTTTCAAACAGCTGGAACTTTACCTTTCCAATATTATGTGTAGAGTATAGTTGAAGCAAAGTTAAGCAAAAGTTAACAACAACTGCAGTTTCTCCATGCTCCAAGAAGACAAGTTGGCCATCCACCCAAGCAACAACAAACTTGAGTAACTGATAAACAACTGCAGACTAAAAAACTCATTTAGATCAGTATTTGTATAACCAAATGCTGTTATGTGAAGTAGAATAATAATAGCCATGACACTAACTACAGTGTAATAGTAAGGATAAAATATAAAACATAATGACAAGGCTGGGATTCTAAAGCAAGATTATCATAGACATACTTCATGTTTATACACTTCTAAGAGAATTAGAATCGCATTCATGACTGAAACACCCATCTCATACAGTGCCCTTTGTGTACGTGGTTGGGTAGCCCTTGCCGCTCCTCTTAATCGTGCTAACAAAGCGCTCACCTACAGTTCTTCAATGAGCCAGGTCTAGTACCAAACTAAACCAACATAAATTGAAGCAGAAATTGAATGATGAATTCAAATTTAACTTACGATAAACATCGAATCAGGTTGTTGAGCTATAGACCGAAAACCAGTCTTACTAACTATATCTAACAGTTGCAGCGACATGGGTCCCATAAGATCTCGAACATACCTTACAACAAGATCACATTAGATGCAAAGAGTAAGTAGTATGCTCAAGTACGATTAAAAGTATATTAAAAAAACAAAACAATGGGAAAAAAAAATCCCAAAACAGAGACCCACTGATTGGATGCCTCTGAATTCCTGATGCTAGAAGCAGCACGGACAAAAGTTTCTGCGAGCGAACTCTATAAGGATACAAAGGCCAACAAGACGAGGGTCAATAATAGACACTGAAGTTATAAACTATCAATTAGAGCTTAAATTTATATATTATATTCTTACTTGATAAGGACAAGATAGTGAGAATGAACTTCTGTTATTTGCGAAAAAATCTGCTAGACTATGCCATGAATCCTGCCAGACACCATCTCGGTAAATAAATCTAAAAAAAAAAATGCTTGACCACATCAAAATCTCACCAAGCAAAACAATCACTCAAGCACTTTTGGGATCAAACTTATTAAGTTACTTTAAATATTGAATTATTTGATTTGCTTGTTTTGAAATGCATTTGGATGAACTCAACATTGTTTTGAGTTATATGATTAACTCAATTTAAAATAAATTTGAATGACCTTAATGTCATTTTCAACAATTCATGTGTATTAAATTGGGAAAAAAAATATGCATGTACCTTCCACAAGAAAGACCTCATGATAGTTAATACAGCTCAGCATCACCCATCAATGTGCAATGTTTCTCAACTTATCATACAATGAACAACTACACCTCCAAAGGAACTAAACTTGTTATTGCCGACTTTCATGCTCAGAAAATTTCCCAAAATTCCACGAATTGTTTCCCCCTTTTTGGCTATTGAAATAGGAAGTGGACGTAAAATTGAAATTATCACTAAAATAATTCAACAAAGTTCAAGAAATTTACCAATGTTCAAGAAATTTTCCATTTCTAATTCAAAAATGCAAAACTTCAATTAAAAATTCAGTAAATTTTAACAAAATTAGATGAGATTCAACATAAAAGCTAAAAGAAAGGTCATTTTATTAATGGAAAACAAGAAATACTAATAATTATGAATTATTTTCAACTACATCAACCAACACAACAATAAAGTTCTAAAATTTTAACTAGTAAATAAATTATATATTATTTGATATGCTTTCCAAAAAGATAAGAAAAGAAGAAAATAAATAGATAAAATTAAAATAAGATAAAATATTACAAATATATTTGAACCCTTCACAAAGCTATTTTCTATTAATTAAATTTTATAGGACAAAATTGAAAAAATACACTTTAATAAATAGACAAATTAATGCTTAGATTGCCAAAATCTAGCTTAGCAAAGTCTAGGTCAAGAAACAAGAACCCCACAAAATTAAATATCAAAACAAAGAACTGAACTAAGACCAAATGTCATCATTTCAAATTCATCAACTAAATAGTGCTAGTTTTGTACAATTTGTGTTAAACATTGTCAATGTAAAAGCATGTCTCAAATCATTATATTCTTACTTTTCTATAACAAAATTTTCTATTTTACGATTATTTTCATTATCTAATAGTAATATGCATATTTCAATATATATTAAAAAATTCCTTTGACCTCTCTAAGTTGATGAAGTTTTACGAAAATTCTCCAAGACTTTTCAAACTTCTTCGACTTAATTTGAACTTTCTATGGTCAAAATTTACAGCAAAGTCGAAGTTTCTAACCTTGCCCACTTCTTATGGGGCACGAAAGCATTTCCATCTTGATGTTTATATATAATAATTGAATGTCACAATTAGAAGAATTCTAACATATAGGGGAAATGCAACACCACCTCAATGGTAGACCAAGAGGAAAGATACAGGCTTCCAGGGGCCCGAGACAAGGAGACCCTCTCTCTCCCTTCCTATACATTCTAGCAACAGACGGCCTCCAAGGGATATTGCAGAAAGCATCAGATTACGACTTACAACGATTTGAAGTCGAAGTGAATAAAATTAGATTGTCTCATCTTTTATACGCTGATGACTCTCTATTCTTCTTGAATAATGATACGCACAGTTGGAAAATGCTCATGAGAGTCCTCGAAAGCTTCTCTCTAATATCAGAATTATAGATCAATCTGCACAAGAGTCAGATAGTAGGTATTAATCTTTCAATGTCTGATCTGTCTCAAGCGGAGCACATTTTAAAGATTACTGCAAGCGCATGGCCCATGAAGTATCTTGGTCTTCTGCTATGAGGAAATTGTAAGAAAAGTTCCTTCTGGGATGTTGTGGTACAAACAATCAAACGTCGCATTGAGGGACGAAAAGGAAGCTACTTGTCCAAAGGAGGAAGACTGTTACTAATCAAGACAGTTCTGAAGGCGCTACCATCATACTATATGTCCATTTTTCAGATGTCGGTTGCTGTGAAGAAGGAGATAGAAAGATGTGTCAGAAAACTTTTTTGAAAATTAGAAAATGTGGAAAAACCCCAGATGTTGGTTAACTGGAAGAAAAATTGTCTCCAAAAAGACAGTGGAGGGCTGGGAGTGGGCAACCTTCACATCAGAAATCTGGCCCTTGCCGCCAAATGGCTATGGCGTTTCTCGAAGGAGCAGTCTTCTTTATGGAGAAGCGTAGCTAGCAGTATTCACTAGTCTTCTCACAATGGTATGGTAGCAGGGCTCAAGAATAGGTCAACTAGGAGGTCCCCCTTGAAGTTTATCCATTCTATCTACTCGAGATTCTTGGGGCAAATCCAATGAAGATTGGGCAATGGAATGAAAATCAAGGAATGGGAAGACATTTGGAGGGGAAATTGCACTTTGAAAGAAGAATTCCCAAGACTGTTCCGACTGCTTCTTCAACCTTCGGTGACCTTATTCCAGATGAAGGGTCACAACCCGGAAAATACAAGTCCTAACCCCTACTGGAACTTTAACTTCTGAAGAGCTTTGAAGGAGGAAGAGATTGAGGAACTCACTCTCATTCTTCAAAGGCTTGATCAAGTGCAATTTTCAGACATCGAAAATTCCTGGAATTGGAAGGGGGAAGACAGTGGGATCTTCTCAGTCAAATCCTGCTATGACGCCTTTTCTGATGAGGTTGATGTGGAGAATGGAAACAGATTTGAAGCTATATGGAAAACTCCGATCCCTGTTAAAAACAAATTCTGGCTTGGCTTGTGATTCTAGGCAGATTAAACTGTTCCGTCCAACTTCAGTTAAAGATGTCTAACCAGTGCATTTCTCCTTCTTGGTGTTATTTGTGCAGGGAAGCTGAAGACGATGTCCACCACCTATTTTGTAAATGCGAGACGTTGAAGGCTGTATGGGAAGCGTGGCGTTACTTTTTGCTGGTCCTACCTCTTCCGCGGGAAGATATCCTCATTCTGTCCGGTCCGGAAAAGACCCCGCTATGATTAAGGCGTTATTGGATGATAATTCGTTTTGTTGTTTGAGTGGCTATTTGGGAGTCTATGAATAATTGTATCTTTAAGGGAATGGTGATAGATATCAACAATATTGTAAATAGGTCTACTTATCTTTTTGCTCTATGGACTTCTTGTTATAAATGGGGAGGCGGGGTATTCTTTTGGGGATTGGATAAGGAGGTGGCCATCCATTTTGCAAACCATCATGTAATGCATTGTGGCGCCGTTGGACATCTCGTCCATCTTTATCTTTATATATAATATTTCTAGTTCCTTTTTCAAAAAACAAAAAAAATGCCAAGCCCTAGTTTGTTGATTAACAATGCATTTAGCTTTTAAACACCCAAAATGCCTAATGCTCCATATTGAAAAGCTAACTACTATTGCAAGTGATCAGGCCACCCTGACTGTGTGACTAACATAGCTGGATGTTAAATTACATATGTAGCTTTCACCAAACATTTGCATACATGTGGTTAAGACTCTTTTCTACAAATCCTTAAGACTTGGATATGTAATTATATGCATCATTAAATCCAAGAATGCAACATTATATCAATGGAACATGGTGGTGAAGAAAATTAGCACAATGCTCAAAAATTGACCAATAAGGAAATTCACAAAAATGCAAAGCGCATGGATGTAAATCTAAGACCTCACCAATGTATAAAGATGAACACAAACATTCTTTCGCCGGATAAGTGCAGGAAGTAACTTGTAACAAGTGAGTTCCTGAAAAGGAAACAAATGAAAGTACTAATTAGAATCATACTCTATATATCTAAAGATAATAAGCCAACATATTAAAATAAGAGCAAAAGACCATACAACTTCCTAAATTAGGAAGTGCTAATATTCATAAAGTCATACACAATACGTCAACATAACTGTGGTTATATTATTTTGCAAACTTCGAAGCAATCAAAGTATCAGTGAAAGAATTTGTTTTCCTTGAACAAGTAATACAAGTTAAGACAATGCCATTTTTCAATTTTCAACATAAACTACAAGACCAACTAAATCTATTTCTTGATCACAATTAAAATTATAGTATAAATATATGCTTTATTTTAGGTGACTATGGCATAGCATGACACTAGAAGATGTCTTTTTATACCCAAACAACCACTTGCACCACATAATCATGGACAACCACAATTCATATTAAAAGATGAGTAAATTGAGGATTCTGCCATATAGGATTCTTGCATTCCCTCATCGTTTGTCCCACACACTTTACATCCCACATGTCAACACTACTAGTTGTTTCTTTACCCTTCCTTTACTGGTGCATTCTCTTGCCATTACCCTTTCCTTGTCAAGTTGTGTTCTCTACAGATCTATCATGTTTTCCTTCTCTTCCATATATCCTGAACTCCTTTTTGTTTGTGCTATAAAATTTTTGAGCCACTACTTCTTGCACTGCTTTTCTTTTTTTTTTTTGAAAGAAAACGTAATTGTATTAAAAGGGACGAGATGTCTAGTGCCTAAGCGCATATAAGTACAAAAGAAAAAAACCAAATCCCCCTGTTACAGAAAATACAAAATTGGAGCCCACCGGATCATCCAGTCACTAAAGAATATCCTAAGCCCAGTTTTCCAGAAGAGACCCAGGTTGCAAACATCAAGTGCGATCTTTCCACTATTCTATTTACATTGATATCAAAATTCTGGAAGATACTACTATTGCTCGCCTCCCACACTGTAGCCCATATTGCAAAAACCATCAACAACCAGTAACTTTTCAAATGATTCAAATGGTCTGAGATCCAAATTTGAACACTTGTACTGTCTGGGGGGTCTAGGCATGGCTGGAAGTTCATGTTGCCAATAGCACCACAATGTCTTTAAAACCTTGCACTACCCAAAAAGATGTCGAGCATCGTCCTCAGCGGCCCTGCACAGACAGCATGAAGATGAAGATAAATAATAGCTAGGGAATTTCTTTCGTATTTGAGCAGTACAATTTAACCGCCCTTGCATTACCAACCAAGACAGAATTTTAAATCTAATAAGCAATTTAGCTTTCCAAATTTGCGCCAAACTCCCGTTTGTCGAAGTCGCATCTCCAGCTGATAGCGCGTTATAGCAGGATCCCGTCGTGAAGTGCCCAGACTTGTCCTTCATCCACCGCTAGGAATCAGGCTGTGTTAAGCTGCATCGGTTGAAGCCTGTTGACTAAGGTAACCAGATCCTCAATCTCCTCATCTTTGAGATTTCTCCGAAAATCCAAATTCCACGCCCCATTTTGGCCCTTTGCCATCAAAATATAAGTTTGTGTAGTATGTGATGATATGTTGTTGTATATCTCTCTCTTCCTCGATCATGACTCCGTCTGCATCTTTGATTTAGGATATGAAAGCCCTTTCTCTCTGAATTGATAGCAGCCTATGGAAGAATCTCGAATTAGTGTCACCCTCCTTGGCCCACTTCATGCGAGCTTTTTGTCTGGCCTCCCTATCAATTTTGCTTTCAATGGTATTTATCTCCTACAGAGTTCTGGCTTTTAGTTCTTTATCCCCCTATGTGGTAAGGCCCTGTTCTGTTCTACGGTCTAGCTCCTAAATTTTTAGATACAGCTCCTTCGCACAATCATCAACATCCCGAAAGTTCCTGCTCCAGGTTTTTAAATCTAGCTTCAGTTGTTTGAGTTTCTGCATGAATCTGTATCCTTGCCATTTTCCATGAGACGACTTGTTCCATCATTCCTTCATGTTATTCTCTAACTCCTTCCTATCCATTCAGGAGTGCTCAAATTTAAAAGGAGTTGGACCCCACCACCGCGGTTGAGTATCCAATTGAATTGCCCAATGGTCTAAAGTGCTACGTTGGAGGATAGTATAACAACTGTTTGGGAATAGGTTATCCCAGTCTGAATTTACGAGGAAGCGATATAGTCTTGAAAGAGTTGGTCGATCATAGTTATTGGACCATGTGAACCTTGCATTCTAAAGCTCGACGTCCCTCAAGTGCAGCTCATTAATGAGATCATCAAACTGCTTCATGTCATATGACGAAGGCGAGCAGTGGATCTTCTCCTCCATGCACCTAATAGCATTGAAATCTCCTCCTATACACCACGACCTCGATAGAATTGACGAGAGAGCCGCCAGTTCATCCCAGAAAGTGTCTTTATCCTTAGGGGAACAAGGACCGTAAACAGAAGTGAAACACCAACTAATATTACTTAGATGGAGAATTTGTATCGAGAGAGAATAACGGCCAACGAACTAATCAGTGACCGTAATCTGGCGACTGTCCCAAGCTACTAGGATGCCCCCTGCTATGCCATCCGTGGGGATAAAGGTCCAGTTGCAGAATCTCTTCTTCCACACTAGACCCATAATCTCTGGGGAAAGATTTATTCGTTTGGTCTCCTGGAAGGTGATTATCTGGGGGAAGCTACTCGGACTGAGCGTCTAATCGCACAACATTTTTACCGGGGACCAAAGCCCTTGATATTCCAGGAAAATATCCTCATTAGGATCTCTAAACCCAAAACCTGCCTGGTCCATTACTCCAAATCCTCTAACTGAAAGAGCTTTATGTCTATCTCCTTCAAAAATCGAGCCACTCTGCCACTCCAGAATCCTCATTCTCTTCCGGTATTTTCAAGTTCGTTTTTGTTTGAGTGTTCACCAGCGTCTAGCATTCTAGTCCGCTCCCCTTCCTTCTCGTGCCTCAATGGTGAAAGTCTATAGACACCTATGTCGTAAGTTGGTGAAGGAAAACGGATAATAGAGCGTACCTTTGGGTTCCAGGGCCTGTCTCCAGTGCTGATCGTATCTAGGCATGTGCCTTCCTCTTCAATCGCCCTGTCTGGCCACTTCGGAGTGGAGAATGGAGTTTCTAGGACGTAATCTTCGGACTCAAAGGAATATGTGATAATTTTCTTTCCTTTCCTTTTGGCTTTATCTAGGCTTGTTAGTTCGATCCAAATGTTGTTATTCCTATCCTCATTGGCTTGCTTTCTAGTATACGTTTTGAGGTCCAGCCTCTCTAAGTTCTTCCTCGGACTTCTTTCCTCTCTGGGTATCTGCCCCTCCTTATTAGGCCCCGCTTCGGTCTACTGTCCCCGATCCATCAGCCCAGGCCCATCATCTTCGAGCCCGTGAGCCTGCTCCATCTATTCATGCTGCTCCAACTTGGGTTTTGGGTCCTCAACCCAATGGGGAAAGTCAGGTGTCCCGTTTTGGTCAGTGTCCTGCTTCCTCTAGCTCCCCCTCTGCATGTCATCCCTACTCTGAGACTGCTTCCTTATCCTGCTAGATCGGCGCCGTACTTCATCTACCGCCCTATTTTGTTTGACTTTCGTAGGGCGGCGATGGTGTTTCGTTGTTTGTGTTGTCACATCGTCATCATCCTCCTCCGTCTTCTTCAGCTCCTCCGATCACCGTCGCTCTGCCTTCCGCGGCGGCCCATCTCTCTTCTTCATTTTCTGGGCTTTCTTTGTCTTCTTCGCCCTTTTCCTATCACTTTCTCTAGCTTCTTCCACCTCATGGCACCACTTCCTTTGAAGGTCATACAGCCGTAGCTTGGTGACTCCGTCATCATCATAGTCTCTAACTCAGCCGGTAGGAACCCAACACGGAAACCCCTCACTTTAACGAAAGCTAGTTTCTTTGATTTGTTTCTGAGAGTATCTTCTGCTATATTCAGAAGCCCTCCACACTCCTCTGTTATTTGCTTGATGAAAGGTAGCCCCCATTTCTCGGCTAGTATACCTTCAATGCCTATCCAGCTATCTCTGCATGCGATTTTTCGTTGTTCCCATAGCTCGAAGTTGTTCCAATCCTCTATGAGGACTTACTTCTTGCACTTCTAATTTTCCTCTTTCATGCAAACTCTAGGTTTGAATATATGTAAAGGCCCATCGTCATTTTACTCCAACTCTTGGGTTGTGACCCTAATTCAACTCTTCCCACAAACTGTGCAAAGGATAAAGCTATGTCTGGATCTATCTACATAATTGACCCAACCAAATGTCCCGTCTTTGCTCTCCCAGCTTGCAAATTATGTAATCTGAGCATCTCTAAAGCACCTTCTAATAGATGCATCTATTCAACTTGACGCCTACACCCATTTGATGAAAGTGTCCTCAAGCCTTTGAGGGGACCTATAGCGCCTCCCATGGATTGGCATCTTTGGAGTGAAAACTAAAAAGCTCGCATGTTTGCTTTAGCCATCACATCACAAACACCTGCTCCTGCATCAATGTCATCACCCATCTCTTCTCTAATGTTATTAAAGGTGACTTGTCCTCCATCCATAGCTGTCACTATTCTCCCATCAAATCCTCCTCTAGGAATCGTTCCATCATCAATTGTCATCACTTTCAATGGGAAGGGGTCAATCTTCATCAGCATTTTCCAGTCTTCCTTCCTTACAACATTTTTTGAACTCCCATGCCAGTCGCTGTGCCTCCCTTGTACCATATGTGCCCTAAAATCATGATCATCGTCCTTGCATAAATTGATGCAAAACAAGCGAATGGTGAAAGGGGTTCTGCTGTTTTGAACATCCATGGTTCCAACAAGAACCTAGAACTCCAAACCACCATCTTCACATGAGCCATACTATAAAGTGATGGATGGTCCATCTCCACAAACACCACACTTGTCTACTAAAAAGCACGATATCTCCTTCGACCACACTTTAATGGGTACTCTTCCTATTCCCACCCATAAATTGTGACAACATAATACACAATTAGTCCATTGGAGCTCCTTTCTTCCATTCTTGAATTTCATAATTCCCCTTGGTCGTCATTTTGTCATTTTGCATGAGATCTCACTCTATCATTGACGCACACTTGAGGAGAGCTCTATTTGCGTGAATGGCAAAATGAAAATCATTTTCCAAAGATGTCCAAATAGGTCATTATCTATTTTGGCCCATTGTACCTAATGGGTGAATTGCGCGTGAGTGGCAAAATGAAAATTATTTTCCAAAGATGTCCAAATAGGTCATTATCTATTTTGGCCCATTGTACCTAATGGGTGAATTGCATTACTACCAACCAAAATTTTCTCACTTCTTGTTTACTTAGTTCTAATCTCCACTTTGACACGATTCATTTCACTTTTGCAATTCCGTTATCCCATCTCCATCCACCTTTTTAGCAATGATTCTTGCATAGCCTTTCTTATGGATTTGCTCTTGGTTACTCTTTCTATTTAGTGTTGCTATTTAAATATAATTGTAGAGCCTTAAGCAGACCATTCTGCTGGTTGTCCCTTCCTTCTTCTAGTATGAAAAGCATTCCTTGGACTCCATTTTCAACCTTTGTTACATGAAGATAGCATTCTCTCCTATTTGTAAAACGTCTCTACTAATATAAAGAAACATTTGCTCTTGTGCATCCTTTTCAAACTGCCATCTTTTTCCTTTTGACCCCCTCGTTTATAGTAACTAGCAACCACCTCATCGTTCCTAAGTCAACCTCAATGGGGAATAAAGTCGACTTTGTTTCGAATTCAAAAGACTGTTCAATGACGGGCACCAAAGGGCACTAAGAATGAAAGCTTCGCTTCAATTAGCAAGGTCGCTGTGAGGGCTTTGATAGCTTTATTTGTGGAATTCACCTTGCTAGTCAGCGTACAAGAGCTGTAAAACGGCACGGCGCTACTCTAGCAAATGGGTAGTGGAATAAAGTCGACTTTGTTGATTCCTCAATGACAATCAAACTCCATTTCCTTGACGTCCATATTTTAAACCACTTCAGATTCATTCAAAAGAAAGACACCTGACCATCATTCCATAGTTCATACCACCCCACCGTCCCTTGATTATAGGATTGACATTTTATCTAGGAAATGAAAGACACTGAGCATTTTTTCGGTCAAAGAGCCACCTTTCACTTTCATCTTTACCACTCCTTTATTGCACGACTTCATTAATAAGGAAACAAATAGAAGGTCATAATTGGCTCTACCATCTTTTAGAGAATCTCAATTAGAATGTATGTCTTATAATCTTTTCTTTAGCTCTTTGACAAACCTTTTCTTTTTATTTTTGCCACTTGTCTACATCAATTGTGTGGGGTTACTCCTCAACTCAAAAAGGATATAAATGCTACAATCAATGTTGTCGAAATAGAAAGGTAGAGCTAGAAAGGATGCCTCAATAAAAGATGAGGAGGGGCCTAGGCAAGGCTTAGGCAGGTCTAAGGCAACCATAAAATAATTATTTAGAAATCCCTAAAGAATTACTTATTTATTCATTGGTCTCTCACTTGATATATATGTGTGAGCGTGGTCAATAAAATAGATAATATATTAAAATAAATATTATATTATTTATTTTAATATACCAATATGCATCATACCTTTTTGATGGAAATTTAGTGCTATGGATAAGTAAAAAAGTCAAATGTGGTGACTAGAATTAAGGCCTGCATAGAATTCAAAGATTTGGGCCAAAGGATTTGTGAGCCACAATGGTTGAGAATCATTTTGGAAGACCAAGAATTAAGCGGGATGACCAAATGAGACAAATGTGACAATAAATCTATAATCAACATTGAGCATAACCCAATGCAACATGATCAAACCAAGCATATTGAAACAAACAAACACTCTTGATGGTAAACTACTCCATATCACGTGTCAACCATCATCAACTAGCAGATATACCAATCAAAAGACTAGTAGTACCACATTTCAAAAAAGCGTGTCCAAGCTAGGACTATCAGACTTTCAATCTCCACCCTGAGTGAGAGTGTTGAAAGCAAAATTTACATAATATATGAAAGTCATAAATTAGGAAGTGGTTAAAATTTGAAAATTACTAGGATCCATTCTAATTAAGAAATTTTCTTTAGTTGTTTTAGAACATATAGGGGACTTTGCATAATATTATTTTTTAAATACAGAAAGTAATTATATCCATATAATGTTGTGGGATGAGATATCCCTAAAAAACTTTTTCGCAAAACTTTGTTTAGATATATTCCTTAACCCCGTGAGTGGGATGAGATATCCATCCTCCAAAATTGATCACTTTTCCCAATTTAGTAGAGGTGCCCATGTGCAAATAAGGTAACCAATCTGGTTGTATTTGCTCTACTAAGGAATCTTTCCCTTGAAGATCATTTTGTTGTGCTCCCCAAACTTCATATATGATTGTATAAAAGGTGCACTTCCAATATGATCTGATGGGAGAATTTCGAATTTCTCAAGGAAAAGCAAAAACATTGTCCTCCGGAGGGACTTTTATGTTCACATTGTTGCAGCTCCATGTATTCCATATGCTCCTAATGAATGCAAGCTCCCAAACATATGTTGTGTGGTCTCATCAACACACCAACACAAATGGCACCAAGGGGCAAATAAACATGAGATAGAAAACCTTGCTTGAACCATTTCTACACAATTGACGCTATTTTGACTAATCAGCCACCGTGGAATCTTGGTTTTTGTTGGAGACTTTGAAGACCATACAAATTTGGCATTCCAGTTCTGTTTCTTGGATATGGTTATCTGGTCTTAGGTGTCCCAAGAATAATATTGTTGATAAATTCCTATATTTCCTACCCGCCCCGTTTTTATGTTCCCAATCACTCCTCCCAATTGTTGAATCAATTGAATTATCTCTTGTTCATCCCCTTCCCCAAATTGCTCCTCAATTTTAAATTTCATCCCAGCTAATTCTGTCCATCTCTTCCTTCCTCTATGTAGATTGAGGCTATTGAGGCCTCATGCAAGGAGGATTCATTAAATATTCTAGGAAACTAATGTTTGAATGGTTAGGGGCAACGCCAATGATCTTTCCATAACCTAATGGTTTTCACATCTCCTATTTTCCATATCACCCATTGGAGGAACTGAGGATATATAGAATAAATAAACTTCCAAGGACCCTTCTAAGTTAGTCTTGGATGAATACCAGTTTCCATATCATTCTTCCTAACTCTGTGATTGCTTTTAGTAATTCTTGCTCATAGGGCTCCCTTGTTCCATAGAATAACTATAACCACTCACCAACTAGAGCTTTGTTACTTTGGAGGATGTCTCCTATTCCCAAGTCCACCTCTCAAGTAGTTTGCATATCTGCCTCCACTTTATGAAATTTACTCTTTTTCCTACTTTCTTCCAGAAAAAAAATGCCCCACTTAGTCTCTCATTTTGGTCAGCCACCTTCTTTGATGTTTTGAAGACTATCATACGGTATGTAAGAATTGCTCCCAGAACTGATTTCGGCAGCAAAAGTCTTCCATCTCCATAAATATTACTAAGTCTCCACCTCTCAACCCTTCTTCTAATGGTATGCAAAACTGGTTCCCACAAAGAAGTTTTCCTTGCGCCCCCACCCCCCCAAGTGGCATCCCCATGTACTTTAGAGGTCACTAGCTAAAAAACACCCCCATCGTTTCTGCAATGTTCTTTATAAAGATACTTGTAGCATTCAATCCAACAACTTGACTCTTATGAAGATTAATGAAGAGTCCGGACACTCTATGAAAGACCTTCAAAAATTTCATGGTAGTTTCCAAGTTTCTCAAGTCTTTCAGGAAAAGGAAGCAATCATTTGCATATTATATATGGCAGTGTTGTCAAGACGATAAGGCAGTTTAAGATGATAAGCCTCCATAAGGCGAGGCGGGGCCTAGGCGAGGACTAGGCGCCGCCTAGGCGGTCCTTAAAATAATTATTTAAAGATCCTTGAAAATTTATTTATTTATTTATTGGTCCCTTACCCAATATATATATATATTTTTCCTGAAAATTGTTTAATACTTTTTAATAATTTTATTTATTTATATTTTACATTTAATTAATTAATGATATATAAATTATAAAATTATAAATAATGACATATTAGATAATACATTATGATAAAATCATGATCATCATAAGTTCACATACTTCATATTCATAACATTCAAAAAAGAAGATCTAATTTTGCGCACACGAGAGAGAGAGAGAGAGATGTAAAGAGATAAAAGAGAGACAGAAGAGAGACCTAGATAAAGAGAGAGAAGAGAAATGTAGAAAGATAGAGAGGAAGAGAGTACAGAGAGAAGGAGGGACGTAGAAAGACAAAGAGGGAGAGATGCAAAAAGAGAGAGAGACATAGCAAAGAGAGCTAGAGAGACGCAGAAGAAAGCAGAGAGAGAAAGGGAGAGACGCGCACAGTGAGATTGAAAGAGTCGTCAGAGTCGCTCACTAAAAAAGACGTCGGAGTTGCTCCCTGGAGTGTCAGAGATGATCGTTTTCAAGTCTCAAAGTTGATCGTCGAAGTTGGTTCGAGTCGTTTGACTTTGAGAGGTTTGAGAACAGAGTTATTAGATTTAGGTTAAAATTATAAAAAGTAATTAATTAATTAAAAGTCCTATTTTTTAAAAAAATTTACAGAGAAGCCCTCCTAGCGCCTAGGCAGTGGCCTAGGCGTTGAGAGGGCCTGGACGCCAAGACGACGCCTTGACAACACTGATATATGGGTTATTTGTACCTCCTCCTTCCCTAACACAAAATCTTTTAGTTCTCCTTTCATGGATTCCATCATTATGAGCCTATTCAGAGTATCAACTACCATAACATACAAAACGAGGGAAAGAAGGTCTCCCTATCTCCACCCCTAATTACCCTCAATTTTTTCCCTTGGTGTTCCATTAAATCATGATGGAGCCTTTACACATCCTTTTACCTATCTTCTCCACCTTCCTCTGTTTCAATGAGTCCAAGAATTTCAACTCACTAAACCATAGCTTTAGCAAAGTCCACATTCAACAAAACTCCTTTTTTGGCTGCTTCATAATGGTCTACCATCTCTTTTGCCACTAAGCAAGCATGAGTGGCCTACCTCCCTTTCACAAAGGCCATCTAAGTTCCAACCATTGTGGCTTGTATCACCTCCTTTAACCTGTTTGCAAGCGTCTTTGCTAGCATTTTATATAGACCAGCAACCAACCTTATCGGCCTAAAGCCCTTAAATCTAATAGAGTTCACTTTTTGGGAGATCAAACGTACATGTTTCATTGACAGCTCTATTTATGACCCCATCTTCATAGAACTGTCCAATGACCTTCAATAAAATCTTCCTTGACTACATTCCAATTCACCTAAGAGAATTTCATTGTAAATCCATCCATCCCTAAGGCTATATACCCGTCACTGCTAAAAATAGTCTTCCTCACCTCCTCCTCTTCAAAAGGCCTTTCTAGCCACTCCTTGGCTTAATTATTGATTGGAGTCCACTCAACTCTTTATGGCTCCAGTCTACCTTTAGGCCTTTTGTTATACAGCCTTCTAAAGCACCTGAATATAACTTTTTGGATTCCCTCGTACTTATCAATGAATTCATTGTTGCCTTCAATTTTGGTAATTTGGTTCCTAGCTTTCCTTACTAATAGTATTTTATGGAAGAATCTAGTGTTTACATCTCCTTCTTTTGCCCATTTTATTCTTGCCATCTATCTAGTTGTCCTTTCTTTTCTTTTTCCTATCAATCTCCACTATATCCCTCACTACTTGTCTCCACCTGTCCATCATTTCTGAATTCCCTTCCCCTTCTTTCCATTCTTTTTTGAATCTCCTCCACCTGTTTACAACTCTTTTTTTCTGAAGAAGAAGAAACTAGAAATTTTATTATTAATAGTAGATGGACGAGATGTCCAATCAATCGAGACGGCACATTACATGAGAAGTTGCAAAATTGAGGGCCACCCCCTCATCCAATCCCCAAAAGAATACCCGCCTCCCCATTTAGAGTAAGAAATTCAAACACCAAAAAGATAGGTAGTTCTATGTACAATATTCCACCTATTTACAACTCTAACCACCAACCTTGAATCATATCTCTAAAACTAGTTCTCTACGGCCAAGCATTTACAAATCTAAATGAGGTGGGACCCACTTATGCTTCCTTTATCCACCTGCTTTGTTCCTTCAACCATGTCCACCCATTCCATATTGAAAAGGAATTTGTCTATTCTAGATAGGCCAAGGTTACTCCTTCCATTCATCCAAGTGAGTGGGAAATTTATATTCTCAATTACCCTCAAACAGAGGTTAATTTTTTCCACAAATTGAGCCATTGTAGCATCATACCCCTATCCGCTTATCCTCTCCTCTAGACATCTAATTGTATTAAAGTCTCACCCACATACAACGGTTAGCGCAAAACACTAAAAGGGCATCCAACTCTTCCCAAAGGTACCATTTTTCCTCCTTATCACGCAACCCATAAACAGAAGTAAAAAACCAATTTGGCTTGTCCTTCCTCTCGATTTTGATCAAAATTGAATAACTCAATCAAACAATTTTTATGACTTCTACTATTCTTGTGTCCCAAATGATCAAAATCCTACCTTGATCCCACCGCATTTAAGGTTGTTCAACCTATATACCCAATATTTCACAAGTGATTTATAACTTCTACAAAGATATTCTCTTGTAGTTTCTTGATGAACCACTATGCGTGGCTTGACAGCACCAAGCCACCAATGATCTTTTTTAATAGACCTCATTTTTTCCTTTGACCCCACAACCTCTAATGTTCCATGTAACAATCTTCATCTCTACATGTTGTCCCTTGAATCCTAGACCTTCTTATGCAATCGAGGTCAATTTCTTGATGTTTTAACTTTAATTTGATGAAGAAATGTATTCATCTGCGCAAGCTCCTCTTCTTCTCTATTCATCTTTATGCTTGAGGGCATTGCATCCCTTTATACTTTGTTGCACCCTTTGTTGTTCTACCAACCAGTTGCAACTATGAAACTATTGGAGGAATTGGAAGAAGAGAGGCTTTGGATTAGGAAGCATATCTTTTTGAGACAATGTTGATCATTGTAGTCCTCCTTGCCTTTATCCACCTCCCCTTCCTCTGACAACTCAATGCTTTATTGTATTCTTCCCACTCTTCCTTTTGTCTCGTCCTCCACTTAGTCTCAAAAATGAACTCCTCCATGTCATCACTATTGCAAGGGTCGTCTGTTGCTCTATTTTTGGGTCCCCTCCTTTCCAAAGAATTCAAGGCACAATGCTTAGTGGCCCATTTTTCCAAAAGCCGCTTTAGTACCCCTATCCCCAACTAGCTCTTCTATCATGAACTTTGAGACTAGGCTTATTTGAGAGTTGAGACTTAGCCTTCTCTTTAGCTAGTCCAAACTTTCCACATTTGTTTTTTCTTTTGGACCTTATCCTCCAATCCTCTCTTGGCTATCCTCTAGCCTTTATGCTCTTTGATTTGCTTTTCAGCCCAGACCACTAGGCTCACTAACTTTTGCTCCTTCCCCTTGGCCCAATTCTCCTCGAAACTACTTCTACCATGCGTTCCATCCTTGCACACCTTCCCTTTGCAGCTGCTACCATTTCTCTAAAAGCTTACATGATTGGAAGTTTGTCATGCCTCTCGCTGTCTAAACGTTAGTGCATCACACAACCTGACTTTGTCCCATCCAACGATTGTCCTCGATCCTTAGAAGTCAATCCTCCTGCTAAAATTCGTCACCAGAGAATTTTTCAAGAAACTCCTACAACTCTTCCTCTTTGTTCATCTCCATTTTCCTCTTCACCTCCTCCACCTCCCAACACCACCTTCTCTACAGCTCCACTAATCGAAGCTCCAGGATCCCATTATCATCATAAACCTCCATCTCCGTCAAGAGGAATCCAGAATCATCCATTCACACCATCATTATTGCTAGATCCATGTTCTGGGCCAAGCTCATCGTCTCCTCCATGTCCAAAAGACTTCCACATCTCTCTACTATGTACGCAAACATTACCATGTGCCATTGGTTTGAAGGGATTCCATCCACCTCTATCCAACTATTTCACCATGCAATCAGTTTCCCTTCTCCGAAAATATCATCAAACCAAGCCTCTGCAGTAAATTTTCCTCCTCGTGTTCTTGTGCTACTCTTCATCACATTGCTTATTTCCTCTTCGTTGTAACAAGTTATCAAAGCCCTCACTACATCAATGGAGCTGCTTTGATCTATCCTTCCTCCCCCCTCCTTTTTGTTTCCTATGTTTCTCCACTCCTTTCTAGTTGTTATTTCCTTGCCTAACTTTTACTCTCACCTTGAGATTTCTTCCCTCTTCCTCGCAATTACCTCATCTTTAGTCTCTTCTCTTTCCTCTTCTTCCTTTTTTCTTCTTGGATTTTGGGCCACAAGGGCTTCCTCCATTACCATTGCATGCAAAGCCCTCCAAAGTTCCCGCCATCCAATGGATTCCTCTTCTCTTGGGACATAAATAGCTAGTTGATTTCCTTGTTGAATAGGACTTGGAACATATCATATGATCTCTCCCTCTTGAGACTTTCCTAAGCAAACAATCTCCCAATGCCTCCATTGCTCTCTAGATCTCCTCCTTCAACCAGCCAACTTGAATATTCTCTAGTGACTTGGTGTATTTTCTCTATTTAGTCTCTTCCTCCAATATCAATTGTACTCCAATATAGTGTTTTAAAAGTCTCTTCTATCAAGTATGGCATACCTTTTTAACAAGTGTCTTCTTATACCACTCCTATCTTTTGACAGGCGTCTCCTCTTCCAATCTTCGTAACATTTCATCATAACACCTTCCTCCTCCTCACTCCAACTATTACTCCTTGGTGAGGCCTTGTAATGCAAAACTCCAGTTTTACCCCTTAATTCTACATCTTTAAACCGTTGTCCATCCCTTCTCCTTTGGAACAATTTT
>JAJIYU010006334.1:0-20846 GCA_030144865.1 Tinospora cordifolia
CATGTGCCAACCCACAATTTGCACCCAAAATTTCTTAAAATCTTTGAAATTAATTCACTTAACTTATTTTATTTATTTTAAATTATTTGACAAAATTATGGGGTATTACATCAATAATAGGAAATTTTTATATAATATTTTATATGTAATGTTGTATAATATTATAAAATACTTTTTGAAAAAAATGCGTAACGTAGGAAATAATTAAAAATCTCCTATTTACTGTATTGAACTGCCAAATTTATGAAAAGGGTGGTTATTATATACCAAAAGTGAGATACATTGTGACATTATAAATTTTTGATATTTTGGGTCAATATTAAAGCCTTAATTGCACCAATTGACCTTATTGACTACGTTGACCCTGTCAATCATATATGTTAACGAGTGTTAGGCTCGATTATAGTTGATAGTATTGACCAAAACTAATCAAATTTGTAAATGGATCATACTTGAATGAGCCAAAATTTTGATTGATGAAGGACCATAGAGTTAGATTTGAGCCAAATTTCATGTTAGATATTAACAAAAACCCATTCATCATGCAGGACCAACGTTAGCAAGACGCGATCGGTTACGAATGGAGCACCGTGAGTTGAACATCCTTGTGAGTAGTGTTTTCTAATTTATCACTTGACTTGTTCTTCTATTCATAAATGAAATTTTATTACATACTGTAATGCATTTATAATCTTTAAATGGACTTTTAAAGAAAAATGTGCACTGAATCTCGAGGTCTGATGGTGCAGGTTAGGATATTAGATGTGGTAGAGCATTGAGGACTAGAACCTGGGGTACGTTCCGTGCAAGCCTATCAATTGGCTTCCCTATTGAGGATCTAAGGGCGCCATACATGAGGTATGAGGTTGCGAATCCTTACGATATGATATGCGAATACGCCTAACTATCAGGTATACCTGCTCGAGTGAATTTATTATTACCTTGTAGGCTATTGAGAGCGTCGACATGCGTTTTTAGCATTAAAATTATTTTTTCAAAATGGAAGGTGCATGGTTACATTATGGATTTAGGATTTGTCAATTGTTGCAATCATTCACACTATTATTATTGTGCATGCATACATGACATTGTTTTATAGAATTAATGTTTTAAGTTATAGATTAGACTACATTATTCACTGAGCCGCTGTGGACAAATTGACTTTCTACTCTAACATTTTATGTTCTTCTACTACAAATAAAAGAAAGAAAGTAGTCATCGCATAGTGCGCATTTCTTTTATTTTGATATGTCTCTTTATGTGGTTTACTGATTTGAGAGTTAATATGATGTATAAGGGGTAAGGAAACCATTGTAAATATTTCGCCTTTGGTATTTTCGCTACTGCTACATTTAGGGGACTTTATATAGTAAATTTTTTTTAACTAAAAAAAATTTCTACTATAGTTATTTGTTTTAGCTACTTCCACATCTCTTATGTTTGCTCTAATTGTGTTATGTATGGTGTGTGTGCAAGAAGCTTAACAATGTCTTGACAAGCTTAGTTGGGGAGTGGGTTTCTCATGACACTGTGCCGGTCAGTTTGTTCTTCTCCCTAGGGAAGGGGTCGTAACATTGTTGGTATCAGAACTAAGGTTTTACAATTAGGAAATAACAATTGTTGTTAACGCAGGGATTCTCATAGTAATCGTGAAAGTTGGAAAAACCTTATAAATGGCTTAGAGAAGCATAGTTGGAGAAAAACTTTATAGATTTTGATTGATAGGAAAAGGAATCGAGTTATGGTGGCCATATCATGAGGGAAAATTGATTTTCATTAAGAGTTAGTGAGCTTTAAGAATTAAATTTTGAACCTTGTGGATTAAACTATCATTTTGAGGTAGACGTCATAACGAGTAGTTATATTTTGCTACAAAAATTTAATGTTATGGACTATTTAACCTTGGAAATAACGTAAGCTTAATATTTTATGTAGACCATGATGCCTCCTTGACTTGCGAAACTACGTAGGATCCTAGAGCCGATGCCAGCACCACCAGCTCTAATTCAGCTCGAGCAGGATCCCATATAGAGGTTCGAGGGGCATCTATTGAGGCTACTTAGGCCTGAACAACCTTATAAAGAGAGAGAGAGAGAGAAAGAGAAAGAGAGAGAGAGAGAGAGAGAAAGAGAGAGAGAGATAAAGAGAGATTGGATAGGATTGAAGTTGAGAGATAAAGGGTTGAGCCAGTAGCAACCCCTGCACTAGTTGTACCTGAGATTGGAGCGAATGAGAGAGTTTTAGACCACATAGAAGAGCCCCAATGAGACAAGGAATTGAGGCTACTCATGATCGCCTCCTGAAGAGGTTTTTGGATTTGAGACCCAAGGAGTCAATGGGGGTCTAAGTTTGGACGCGACAAAGAACTAGCTTCTAAATATTGAGAAGAATGTAGAGACGTTGAAGTTGTTCGAGGAGAACCAACTACTCTTTGTTGCACATATGCTTGAGGATTAAGCCATAATTTGTGGAAGGCTACTCGGACTATTGAGGGTCAGATTACTTCATGGACCCATCTTCCTAAGACAGTGAGGGAGCATAAGAAGGTGAAGTTCTTGACCTTGCAATTGGAGGACATGTCGGTTAGGGAGTATACCCATAGATTTCTCTAACTGGAGGCTTATGTACATGAGTTAGTGGGTAACTTGAGGGAGAGAGAAGGATTCTTTCATTAAAGGATGAGGGCCAATATCAAGTAGGCGACATCGACTTTTGGCGAGGCCATCCTTGAGACCGTTCAGAGGTAGGCGCTATAGTTTGAGACAGATGGTAGAGATGAGCGCCTGATGGTTTAGATAGTACAGGTTCCATAATATATACATAACCGCAGTACAACTACAATCATTGAATTAGGGCGGTTATCAAGGGGGACCAAAAACAAATAGATACACGAGGAAGAGGAATATTAGGGGCGAGCAATGTCAGCCATCTCCTATGGTCTTGATCGCTGCTAGCCTAGTACAAACTTATCAGCCGGTGGGACAACCACCGATTTAGTATGTGGCTCGAGGTATAGGTTGCGGAAGAGGCAAAAACTTAGGGCACAGAGGCTACAACCAAGGCTAGACCTATTAGGCTAATTAGGGATTTCGAATTATATGTTCTTTAAGTGTGGTCAACCAGGCTACAAACTATATGATTGCCCTATGCTTGTTGAAGCTTCTAATATACCCACCGCCAGTGTCACTCGAGGGAGAGCATAGGCCATCACCCAGCTTGACCTAGAGGTTACCATGACTTTTCTAGAATGTACCACTTCTATTTTAGATTCTATGTTACATGTGTTGGTTGATGGTGGCTCTACCCTATCATTTATCTCTAGACATGTCATAGATAGATTGGGACTTAGACTTCTTAGGGAACCCACCTATCTCATGTTGAGTATTGCAGCTAGGGAATACATTTACCCTAATCTATTTTGTGAGGGTTGCATTTTGAAATTGGGTGACTTTGAAACCATTGTTGACCTCAGGTTGTTACGGTTCCTAGAGTTTGACGCTATACTTGCGATGGATTGGCTAGCCGCTTACCATGCACATGTTGTTTGTTTAGCCAATAAGGTGGTATTTCAGGTACCAAGACAACATGTTATTATCTTTTAAGGTCATGCATTTCATAGGTCGAGAACCCGAGGTACAATGGCAACTTAGAATGAGATTGATACCCTAGCGGGTCTAACCACCATAGATGAGGAAACTTCATGGGCGAGTATTGATGAGATTCCTATTGTCAGAGATTTTCTTTGTGTGTTTCATAAAAAATTACCCAGCTTGCCTCCTAAGCGGGAAATCAATTTCATTATTGAGGTTATCCCTGGGAAAGACCATTTTGATCTCTTCTTATTGAATGATGCATAAGGAATTGCAGAAGTTGAAGGTCCAAATAAAAGAGTTATTGAGTAAGGGTTTTATTAACCCTATTGTGTCACATTGGGGTCTTCCAGTATTGTTTGTGAGGAAGAAAGATCAGAGCCTTCGTTTGTATATTGACTATCGACAGTTGAACATGGTGACAATAGAAAAAAAGTACCCTCTATCGTGCATTGATGACTTGTTTGACTAGCTTATAGGTGCCACTATGTTTTTAAAGATAGATCTAAGATCTAGGTACCATCAGCTGATGGTCAGTGAAGAGAATGTACAGAAGACAACCTTTCAGACTCATTATGGGACTATGAGTTCCTAGTTATGTCATTTGGTGTGACAAATGCCCTTGCAATGTTCATGGACCTAAAGAGTGTTTTGTCTCTATCTCGACTCATTTGTCATTATCTTTATTGATGACATCCTTATTTACTCGAAGACTAGGGAGGAACACGATGAATATTTGAGGATCACACTGCAGACTCTTTGAGATCACTGCTTGTATGCTAAGTTTAGCAAGTACGAGTTTTGATTGACGAAGGTTCAATTTTTAGGCTATGTGATAGGAGCCAATGGTATTTCTATTGATCTGACTAAGGATGAAACTATTATTAGTTGGCTGAAACCTACCATAGTGACAGAGATTCATAACTTTTTGGGTTTTGCAAGCTATTATCATAGATTTTTTTAAAATTTCTTAAGGATTGCTGCACTTATAACGAAACTTACCTAGAAGGGTATGCCCTTCATATGGATGGATAAGTGTGAGGAGGCCTTTCTAAAGCTAAAGCATCATTTGATATTTGCGCCAATACTTGTGCATGTGGAATAGGCCCTAAGTATGTAGTGATGTAGGGTGATCAAGTAATTTCTTATGCCTCATAACAGTTGAAGGTATATGAGAGAAATTAACAGTTGAAGGTCCATGATTAAGAATTGGCTGCAGTAGTGTTGGCGCTCAAGATTCGGCAACACTATCTGTATGGTGAGCGTTTTATACTTTATTTTGATCATTAGAGCCTCAGGTATTTGTTTTCTCAGAGAGATTTAAACATGAGGCAAAGGAAATGGGTGGAGCTACTTAAGGATTATAACTTTACCCTTGAGTTCAATCTTGGGAAAGCCAATGTAGTGTCTAATGCACTGAGCAGGGTATGACTCAAGACTGCTTGTGTGGCTAAACATATGTCTCAAGAGTAGACGATGATTGCTTATGTGACAATGATGAGTATCCACGAGACTTCGACTAAGACCAGAGTCAGTTCATAGATGAGAGCTCAACTGGTGTTGCTTGTTGAGATCATAGAAATGGATCCTCATGACATTGATTATGTGACATACCAAGGGTAGACAGACAACACTTCTTGTGTGGAGTAGTCGATTGATAGTGATGGTGCACTGAGGTTCAGGAGACGATTGTGGGTACTAAATAACCCTTGCCTGAAACAGGGAGTGCTAGCAGAGCAGCACCACTCAAGGTATATCGTTTATCTAGGCACAAATAAGATGTATCATGATGCTCGACATATTTATTGGTGGCCAAGGATGATGTAAGATATTCCGGAATTTGTGCAAAGATGTGACACGTGCCAGCTGGTTAAGGCTGAGCACCAGACACCCGATGGTTTATTACAACCCTTTGCTATTCTTGAGTGGAAATGGGAGCACATTACCATGGACTTTGTGACGGGGTTACCCCAGACTCAGTGGAGACATGATACTATTTGGGTTATTGTGGACAGACTAACTAAGTCTGCTCATTTACCAGAGATTCGGTTGAGAGGTTGAATCAATTTTATATCTGTGAGATCGTGAGATTAAATGGGGTCCCAATGTCTATTGTGTTTGATAAAGATGCTCGGTTTACATCCATTTTTGGTAGAGTTTGCAAAATAAGTTGGGGACTAGAGTAAACTTGAGCCCAGTCTTCCGTCCATAGACTGATGATCAATGAGAGAGTGATGTAGGTTTTGGAGATATGCTTCGCACATATATCCTTGATTTTGTTGGTAACTAGGAGCATCATTTGGCGTTGTATGAGTTTGCATATAATAACAGCTACCAGGCGAGTATCAACATGGCATCGTCTGGGGCATTATATGGTCAACCTTGCCAATTGCTAGCTTGTTGGGCCGAGGTTGGTGATATAACAATTTTTGGCCCTACTTTTGTAAATGACCAAAATGAGAAAATTTAGCAAATTTGTAATAACATGAAGGTAGCTCTGAATCAACAAAAGAGTTATGCGAATAACTGGAAGAAGATCCTTGAGTTTGATATTAGTGATCATGTACTTCTTTGGATATTCCCTCAAAAGGGGTAGACTCATTTTGGTATTTCAGGGAAAGTCACTTTGAGATATATTGGACCTTTTAAGATCCTCGAGAAGATAAGTCTTGTTATTTACCGATCAACATTACCACCTCAGTTAGTGGGAATACACAATATGTTTCATGTGTTAATGTTGAGAAGTACTACCCCAATCCCTTGCACGTGGTTGATTAGAGACATGTTGAGTTGCGAGAGGATTGTATATACGATGAGGCTGCGGTAGTTATCATTGATTGAGCTGTGAAGAAGCTACACAACAAGAAGATATCGATGGTACAAGTATGTTGATAGTTTTAGGCGTTGAGTAGGATACCTGGGAGCGAGAGGACTGCATAGTGGGTCACTTCTTTGATATTATAAGAGTCGCTTCTTAATCTTTTGTTATCTTACTAAAATTCGAAGACGAAATTTGTTCTAAGGAGGGAAGACTATAGTGACCTATATTTTTAGACATTGAGTCGATGGGTTTGATTTATAATTTCATGTATAAATTAATGAATAATAAATAGAAATACATGATTTTACGATAATTGTATAAATTAGTATGTGCGTATAAAATGAAAATACATGATTATTATGGAAATGTGTGTATTAAATGATAAGTAAAATAAATAATTAATGATGGTAATATTGATGGTAATTGTTTAGTGGCAGCTAATTTAAAAAAAAATGAACTGAATTGACGCAATAAATTAATACTTGGATATATATATATATATATATGTATACGTAAAAAATAAATATATAGGATAATAATGGTTGTTTTGTTGAATAATGAAAAGAAAATAAATAAAGATAAATGAGAGGATAAAGTGGTATGACGTGTAAAGATAAGAAAGAATAAAGCAATTTTTATTGACTTATTTGGATGCATGGGACCCACCAAACTACCCTATATAAAGCCTTGCCCTATATAATGTTCAATAATAGGAAATTTATGTTTTATATTTAATATTGTATAACATTATAAAATACTTGCTGAAAAAATGCGTAACATAGGAAATAATTAAAAAATTTTCTATTTACTATATTGAATTGCTAAATTTATGAAAAGGATGGTTATTATGTACCCAAAGTGGGACACGGGCTTCATTGCACCAATTGACCCTATTGACCATGTTAACTCTATCAATCATACAAGTCACCTAGTGTTAGGCTCGATTAGAGTTGACTATATTAAACAAAATTGACCAAATCCATAAATAAACTATAATTGACCGAGTCAATTTTTTTATTAGAGAAGGACCATAAAGTTAGATTTGAGCTAGATTTCATGTAGATATTAAAAAAAAACTCGTTGATCATGTGAGGTCAAAAATTAGCAGGACACGACCGGTTATGAGAGGAGCACCAGGAGCTAAGCATCCTTGTGAGTAGTATTTTCTAATATATCACTTGACTTGTTATTCTTTTTATAAATGAAATGTTATTATATATTGCAATGCATTTGTAATCTTTAAATGGGTTTTTAAATAAATATGTGCAACGAATCTTGAGATCCAATGGTGCGGGTTTGGGTATTAGATGTGGTAGAGCATTAAAGACTAGAAGTCATTATACCTGGGGGTACGTTCTATGTAGGTTTATCAATTGGCTCCCCTATGGAGAATCTATGGCCGCTATACATGAAGTATGAGCTAGCGAATCCCTATGATATGACATGAGAATATGCCTAACTATTGGGTACACCCGCTCGAGTGGATTTATTGTTGCCTTTTAGGCTATTGAGAACTTGAACATATGTTTTCAACATTAAAATTGTTTTCAAAATAAAAGGTGCACGACTACATTGTACATGCATACACGACATTGTTTTAAAGAATTCATGTTTTAAGTTATAGATTAGACTACATTATTCACTGAGCCGTCATGTATGTGGTGTTTTCTCACCACTCTTATTCTTCTTTTGGGCCCCATGATGATCCTTCTTATCCCCTACCCGTTTGTTCTTTCCTTTCACCCGTTGCTCCAAGTTGATCTCTTGTTCTAGAGTTAGGGATTTTTCTAAGATATTTTGCCAGATGTGCCAACTATAGTAGCGTATCTCTTGGATCCAGCCATTATCACTAATTCAAAAACCATTCCAGTATCTGATAAGATATCATAATGAAAGAGTAAGTGAATTATAATCTGGGGCACACAACCTGTCTGCCCTTATCTTCAGGATACAAAATATTTTTCTAGACTTGAAGAGATGATTGTCTCATCCATGTTCCTTCATCTCCTTTGTACTCCTTAGCTTTTGGTTTCATTTGTATTATCATGACTCTAAATTCAAGTCTATAAGTTCTCGATTTCTTTAGTGGCCTAAAAGTTTATGCTTCTAGGTTTTGTTTGTTCTTGGGTACAAGATTTGGTTTCATATGACATACATATAAATAAATTAGGGATGCCTTTCAAACGATCATACAATCAAGCAATTTCACGCTAGCATAGCAAAATTTCAAGCTTCCATCTAAGCTTCCAGGTTAATGTGTCCCATACCACTCTAGCCCTTCCACTTAGACTTTCACTCAGAATATTGCCACACCTAAACAATTTCGCAAATGTCTTGATAACTAAAGTTTTTCGAGCCCATTATACCTGACCGTCTCATACTAGCCAAGCATAGAGAAACAAGTTCTTCCAAAGTTACCAATCATTCACCAAACATTGTTTGTCATTCTCCAAGTCTAAGCTTCTGCCATACCCCCGGATCCCATATTACATAGAAACTAGAGATACAAAATCTTCTCGATCTCGTATCTTGACTGAACAATAATTTTATTCTCATACATTTTCAGTTTTTAACCTATGTCCTAAAGTTTTATGCTTTTGATCTACTGCTCCACCCAATGTCCTAAGGTCATTTCCCTAGACCCAGGGTTTCAATGTTGGTCAACTTACAACCTCTGACTAGTCAAGACACCACCTTTGGCAACATTTCTGACTTCTTGTCAATTTCTTGCCCTGATTTTCCACCTAATTTTCTTTTATAGAAAGTGAGAGTGTTTTTCAACTTAGACCATTCGTACAAGCCGGTGGGACAACCTCCAGATTGGTGGTGAGCCCAAAGTCTACTCAGCAATCGTGTTTTTTAGGTGCGATGACCTACTTTCCTTTCAAAGTTTAGCTTTCGGGACAAGACTTATCCATTATCAGCTCAACTCGTAGTTTTTATATCTAAACATAACATATCTTTCCTTTTTCAAAACACTTTCTAAAACGGTTTTCAGTTTCAAAAAGAGAAGGTAGGACATTCTAGTTCCCTAAGTTTGATACCACTGCAGGTATTAGAATAACTTTCTAATTCTTGCCCAATAACACATGTTTAGGCTTGACTTTCTATTTCTAGCCCAAGGCATCCAAAGCCTAGGCTCTGATACTACCTTTGGTATCAAAGGAAACTTTCTATGTAATACCATGGACACTCTGTACTTGATGAAATGAAATTCAATGTCTATTCAGTGAAATTTGGGTGCAAGATGAAACCAGGCAAATTTTGAGACTAAATTTGGCTGGATTCCAAAAGTCTCATTTGATGACCTTTAGGGACCCAAAACAACCTGAGATAAACCAAGGTGACATGAACCAACTAATTAGACAACATATCCAAAAATTAGAACAATTGGTCAAGATTTGGATTATCATTTCATAGTGCTTTGAAAGAGTCGACATATAGGGTACTCGGAGAATCAAAATGACCCGAAACGAAATGAAATGACATGAACTAAGAAACTAAATAACATATTTGAAAATTAGAACAATTGGCCAAGATTTGCATTTTCATTTCATAGTACCTTCAATGGGTTCTAAATAATGAAAGTAAATGAAAACCAATTTGACCAAACCATATATTGAAATTCTTAAGTTTTTCAATGTGATTCTAATACTATAGGTTATAAATCATAATCCCTTATAAATAAGGAGATGGAAATTTTTATTTGATTTTTGTGAACCCGTGAAGTCATGGCCACCCTAAGCATGTGCAAGTCACATGGGTGGAACACCATGATCATGTGCACCCTCACCCTACCCAAAGCTCCATGGGACATTTCCATTATTTGAATACTTGAAACTGATCTCGTATACCACACAACTGATCAGGTAGACCACACCTATCCTAGAGAATGAGACGTCCCACTGAAAATAAAAAATCCGTGAAGAGTGATTACATGCACACCATCTTGATCATGTGCACCACACCCCATTTTGTGCTAGCCAGCCATATGTGTGTATGTGTGTGTGCACACATGTGAACTAACCAATTTAGAAGGGTGTGAAATCTGAACAAAGCTTCACAAAACCCTAGTCGTCCCCTATATGTAAGAAGAAAACCAAGTTAGAAAGTTGCCATTCTCAGTTTTGTGGCGCCAACATATGGGGTGTATACTAAAGGGCACACCATACTTGGAGTTTGAATTAATTACAGAGTTTCCTTAAGCTTAGATTTGCATATTACACTATGATATGTTGTCTCTAATGTTTTGATACTATACTCCTATGTGACGCCCAAGTTAAGAAAATGGATAAGGAAAGAATCATGCTCTCAAATCTACTTGCTAAACCACATTAGAAAATGTCCATGCTCACAATATCTCCTCAAAGTTGGCATCCCAAGGGATTAGGCAAGTATTTAAGATCCGATTTGTGTTCACACACAAATAGGAAGGCAAAAGAGAGTCAAATTTGGGCCCACATCAAGAATAGAAAACCCTCATGCACACTTACCTTCTTTGAGCAAGTCATCCCCCTTTGTGTATAGAAAGTTGCTCAACTTGTCAGCTGCCCAAACCGTCCTCCCTTATCCTCATGAACATCGATATAAACCCTCCTCTTGTTCACATTCATCTCATCACAAAGTAAAGAGTTGACACTTCCCTCTTTACTTGTTTTGAGTTCTTTTGTTGGTGTTTGAAAGTTCTCGAACTTCTAAAAGTGGTAGATAAGGGAAACTTTTGTCGGATTCAACAAGAAACTCGGATTGAGGTCGAGGGGATTTCTAAAACTCCTATTTAACTACTTCAAATCTTTAGTGCATTCATGTTCATTTTTAGTTTTCCAATCATGTTATATTGTAAGTTTTAACATGTTTAGATTTTAGTTTGAAACATATTTGATCAAGTTTTATTTTTAGTTTATCATGTTTTCATGTTTTAATTTATACATGATAACATAGCATGCTTGGAAACCATCATTAGGCTAATTTCTAAGTTTTCAAGCATACTGTGTATGTTTTCCATGTTTTCTTGAATATTTAAATTTTGATATCAAATATTATGATTCAGTATGATCGCTATTTGAATTTAAGATGAGAAAGTGAAGATAAGAACCACGTACCATCATAGTACTTTAAGTGATGCTATGGATGTTCTTTGCATAGTCACATCACTAAGTATGGATATGTTTTAAAATACTTGGAATGTGGACATGTGATCCTTATTTCCAATAGAATGTGACAAGATGAATTGTCATTCCATCCTAGAATAGGAGTATTTTAATGAAAAACATCAAGGGTGTAAAACCCCTTTTGGTCGAATATACTACGCTAAAAAGACATTGTTTAAAATACTTAATGGTCATAAGTGATTGAATTTAGGTGTTCTTTTGATTTGAATTAGTAAATTAGTAGTTCGATGAATGATTTATTAGGCTATATGCTCACCCTTCTCTTTAATATTTTTTTAGGGGATTAAATATAAAGACCATGCATGATTAGAATCTTATTTTAATGTAAGGGCATGTTGCCCACTTTTGATTTATTTGACTTTCTCTAAATTTTGTATTTGAGTTATGTACTCCCTTTTTATTATTTAAATTTCAAGCATGTATCCCTTTATTTTATTCAATAAATAAATATTGAAGTTTTTTTAATCTCTCTTGTAATAGTCTTATTTAAAAAAAATTAAATTATTTAGGTTGTGTGTTCTTTGAAAAGTAATAAGACTTGAGATAATGAAGTATGATACAAATTGTGTACTTGTAAATGTAACATTGGACCCAACCTACCTTGTGGTTGAGCTTAAACCTGTTTCTAGGGGGCTAGGGTGTTACAAAGGTAGTATGAGATCCTCGAATTTAGATTTAGATGCCTTGGGCTAGAAATAGAAAGTCAAGTCTCAACATGTATTGTTGGGCTAATATTTGAAAGTCAATCAATGGTTGTTTAATTATAATTAAGAAACTCTAACTAGGGTTTCACTTTGAATTGAATGGAATATTTGAATACCTTACCTTCCATTTTTGAAATTGAAAAATGTTTTAGAAAGTATTTTTAAAAAGGAAATATATGTTTTTAAAATATTTTATTTGGATACAAAGACTACAAGTTGAGCTAATAGTGTGTAAGCCTTGTTCCGAGTAAAGGTAAATATTGAAAGAGAAGTTGGTTATCCCGCCCTAGAAAGCGCAGTTGCTAAGCAGACTTTGGTCTCGCCGCCCGATCTGGAGGTTGTCCCACTAGCTTGTACGAGTAGTCTGAGTTCAAAAACACCTTTACTTGCTATAAAAGAAAATTAGAAGGTGAAAAATTAGGGCAAGAAAGTAATTAGAAGTTAAAAAAGATGCCAAAGGTGGTATCTAGACTAGACAGAGGTTGTAAGTCAACCAGATTGAACCTTATGTCTAGAGGAAAGACCCTAGGTAGAAACGTGGTGTAGCCATGGGTGGCATAGTGGGTCAAGAACATAAAACTTTAGGACATAAGCTAAAAACTAAAACTTGTGTGAAAATAGAAAATTGTTTGATCAGGACACGGGATCGAGAAACTTCTATATCTTTCGATTTCTATGTAGCATGGGATGAATAGGAATTGGGGGTTATGGAAGAAGCTTGGACTCAAAGAATTATGGACCATGTGTGGTGAATGGTCGGTAACTCTGGTAGAACAGGCTTCTCTATGCTTGTTGGTATGGGATGGTGGAGTATAGTGGGCTCAAGAACCTTAGTTATCGAGCAATTCGTGAAATTGTTTGGATGCAATTCTGTTCTGGGTGAAAGCTTATGTAGAAGGAGTAGAGTAGTATGAGACACTTGAACCTAGAAGCTTAGGTGGAAGCTTGGAACCTCATTGTGCTAGCTTGATTGTATGATTGTGTGATATGCATGCTTTACTGCTTATTTTCTTTGAGACCAAATCCTGTACCATGCATGAAAAGAACCTAAAAGCATAAATTGTTATGCCACTAAACAAAATCGAGTACCTAGAGACATGAATCTAGAGTCATGATAGTATGAACATTTGAGGAGGCAATTACTGACAAGGTGTTAAATGGTTGGAACAAGAAGGTACGGTACTTGATCCACCACTTTTGATGAGACAAAGTAGAAGGATCAGGAAATACCTACTGGCATGGAGGCCTTAATGGACAACTTGATAAATGAAGTTGCTCAGAGAGTTATGGATCAACTGATGCAGGCATTACCCTAGACACTCCCTCGACCAATTCCTCAGCCTCAAGTACCTGAACTCATCTAAGTTCAATAGCCAGCACTTGTGGCCCAAGATCCCGAACGTCAAAGGGATCAGGAGGGTCTGGAAGATGAGAAACAAAAAAAAGATGCTAATAGAAATATAGAAGCTCCACCCTCCTTTATTTGATGGTATTACAGATTGCATCTTGGTGGACCATTGGTACTAAGAGATGGAGGAAATTCTCAATGTACTAAAGGTAATTGGGTCAAGACGGGTGGCACTGGCCACGCACCACTTCAAAGGACTAGCCAAAAGTTGGTGGCATATGATGAGGTTGGAACCTAATACAGATGTTAATGTTATAAGCTGGGAGAACTTCACAGAGATCTTTTATGAAAAGTTATTTTCGAAAGCAACCTTGAACAAGCTATAGGAGGACTTTGTTCGATTGAATTAGAGGGACATGACTGCAGCTGAATATGAAAGGAAGTTCACCGAACTAGCCAAATTTTCACCAGATCTGATCAAGGAGGAAAAAAGAAAGGCCAATCGATTCACACAGGTTCTTAAGATAGAGATCCGAAAGATAGTGAAGAATCTGGGCCTAAAAACTTACAAAGACATTGTAATACCCCAGCCTCAGGTCCGGACTCCGCGGAATGGAGATTATCGGGTTACCATCCCCTGACGATCGGAGTGCTACCTTTTTCCTACCAATTTGCTATCTTTCTTAAATAAAATAATAAAACAGTTTTCCAAGAATAGTGAGCCCATATTTTATAAAAATGAAAACAAAGTCCTTTAGTAAATACAACATCAAAACAGGAAAATAAGTAGTTAGATTACATTACTGGTTTCATACAAAAGAAGAATAAGTGTTTTGTTCCAAAATTACATCAAAATCATTTTAACATAACGTTTCAAAACAAATTGTAAACCTTTTTCTTGAACGTTTCCACTGTTAGAAAGTAGTCACTGTACATTAGAACTGTGAAAACCTGGAAATAGAGTGATAGGGTGAGCTCGAGAGCCTAGTGAGTCAATCATATACATCTCTAGCATTATACAAGATCAAACTCAAAACATACACACACTTCCACACATTAGGCGTTTCACACATTAAACTATTTGTTGTAACCTAAACCGGAAGAGTTGGTTAGACTCCCAATATTCCTTTGTGATCCAGGATGGAAATAAGTGCATGCAGTTTGGCCAGAAACAAGAAATCAAGAACATCAACCTCCAAAGATAAGTAACGCTCTACAGCCTATTACTTATCCCCATGCATGCCCTGCGGCCTGTACATGTGAATCATAGTCTAAGTAATGCTTTGCAGCCAATTACTAAGGTAATGCTATGCAGCCTATTACCAAATCTCGAAGACAAATCAAGTGTCGAGCAAAATCTAAGGAAAGGAACGTCGTACGGCCTATTCCTTTTTATTCCCAAGATGTCACGGTCATGGGTAAGGAACGCTATGCAGCCTATTCCTTATGATTCCCAAGACAATGAAATTTGCTATCGACACTAACGGTTAGGAATATTTACGACGCTATGCAGCTTGTCGTACCGGTATGTGTAATTTTTATTTAGCCATTAATCTTAATTTAGTGAAGCAATCATGCATTCAAGCCCAAAACATCAATCAATATGATATCAGAAATAAATAAATGAAATAATCACATTAACGGTAAATCTCAATAGAAATCATGCATACCGGTAAATCATTCGGCACTTCAACAATTTCAAACAAACCATTCCATTCCAACAACATCAACGTTCATATAACATAAATCCTATACTAGCAACCATTATGTCTCAAGCGTGATTCCCGCATAATGCTAAAGAGTAAGGATATCCCTCTCACCTGAGTATTTTGGGATTCCTTTCAATTCCCTTGTCACAACAGATTGTCTTTAAGGTGCACTCAATTGACAGTTTCTCCACCAAAACTTTAGTTCACCTCACTTCCTCTCATAGAAAATGTGCTACCTGATTTAAGTTCATTAGACACTGGTAAATTCGGAATGCCATAAAACAACAATCAAAACTCAATGCACAACTACTTTAGGACCTTATATAAGGAAAGTATTCAAATTTACTTTAGCTAACAAGGTTCTCTCACAACATAACTCCTTCATTCATCCTTACAGCTGGAGTATTTGAATCCTTGGATTTAAGCAAACAATGAGTGAGAGAGTAATTTAATAGAGGGACTTAGATTCATACCTTAAGTCTTCAATCTCTGGTTCACTTTACTTCAGAGCACTTCTTCGAGCTTTCAAAGTCGCTTCTCCCTCGTCTGGAACAAACTGGAAGTGAAAATGACGAGCTCAAGTTGGTCATTTTATTTATATATCGCACAAGGACTGCGGTCGGTAAATAAGGACCTCGGTTGGTGATTGATTTCTATCGAAATTTCTAGTTTCGTCGACTGCGAACCACGGTCGGCCATTTACGGACCACGGTCGGCAGAATGTGTCCTCTATTCGTAAGTGGTTTCTCATCTACGGACCGCGGTCGACAGAATGAGCCCACCATTTTAAGTGGTTTTTCCTGCACTATTTCTGCCGACGAACTACAATCCTTCGAACCTCTTTCCTATTTCACATTATTTTTAAGTTTCTAAGCCATAAAATGAGTTTATATGATTTTATTTCCATTTAATACATACCTAGACATTCAAGACATATTTTCTTTTTAAAACTTTCTTATTTAATTGAAAATTTTAAATTAATTATCGATGTGGACACGTTAAAATGTTTTGGATTATTACAATCTACCCCCCTTTAAAGAAATTTCTCCTGCGAAATTTGAATAGAACATACCTGCCCAATGTGTTCTGTCAAGAATTTATGGAGAATAGTTTTGGGTACTTTTTCTGCATCTCACTCTCTAATTCCCAGGTGGCTACCTCCAGATTATGATACTTCCATAGAACTTTGACTAAAGGAATGTCTTTAGTTCTGAGGTTCTGTACTTTACGATCCAGGATCCTAATAGCCGATTCTTCATAAGTTGCATCACCTTGAATTTCAACATCTTGCCATGGAATGATGTGTGAAGGATCTGGCTCGTATTTTCGAAGCATCGAAACATGGAATACATTGTGGATTGCAGATAATCGATTTGGAAGATCCAATTCGTAGGCACATGCACCAATCCATTTACGTACCTCAAATGGACCAATGAATCTAGGGGCCAACTTACCCTTGGCTCCAAATCTTCTGATTATCTTCTGAGGACTTATTTTCAGGAACACCCTGTCTCCTGGTTGGAACTCTAAGGGTTTTCTCCTTCTATCTGCGTAGCTTTTCTATCTATTTTGTGCAGTCACTAACCTCTTCTGGATCTTCTTGATCTATAAGTTCATGTCCTCAATCATATCAGGTCCAGTAAACACATGATCCTCCAGTTCTGCCCAACAGGATGGCGATCTGCAGGGTCTACCATAGAGCGCTTCAAATGGAGCCATTCCAATGCTCGCCTGATAGCTATTATTGTAGGCAAACTCTGTTAAATGCAAATATTTGCTCCAATTGCCCTTAAAATCTAGAGCACACGCTCTCAACATATTTTTTAACACCTGTATAACCCTTTCAGATTGTCCATCCATTTGCGGGTGAAATGTCGTGCTCATAGTGATTCTGCTTCCCAATTCCTTTTGTAAACTTTGCCAAAATTAAGATGTAAATCTGGCATCTTGGTCTGATACAATTATCTTTGGAATTCCATGCAGTCTCACTATTTCCTTAACATATAGTTCACCCAACTTACTCACTGGATCAGTAGATCGTATAGGTAAGAAGTGAGCTACCTTTGTCAATTTATCTACTATCACCCAAACGATGTCTTCACCTTTTTGATTTTTCGGAAGACCACTCACAAAATCCATGGTAATGTCATCCCACTTCCATTCTGGTATTGGAAGTGGTTGCAATAAGCCAGATGGCTTTTTATGCTCAGCCTTCACCTGTTGGCATGTAAGGCATCAAGAAACATACTTTGCGATGTCTTTCTACATACCTTTCCACCAATAAGTCTTCCTCAAATTCTGATACATTTTATCACCTCCTGGATGCAATGTGTACTTAGTTAAGTGTGCTTCATCTAGTATGGTGTCTTCGATCTGTCCTGTACTCCGTATACATAGCCTGTTACGTAACCGCAATGCGCCATCCTCATCAATTCTGAAATCTGTATGTTTACCTTGTTTGTCAATCAGATTTGCCATCTACTTATCATTCTTCTGCTCCTCTCTGATCTGGTGTATAATATCAGGTTGGCTAATTATCACATATAGATATGCTTTTTTTCAATCAGTGGTTATACTCAAGTCATATGTACTGATCAGCTGATACATTTGTGCCTTTTCTTCATCCTTCCAGCCAAACTTTCTACTTAGTGCATCTGCTACTATGTTAGCTTTACCAGGATGATAATGTAGCTGAAAGTCATAGTCTTTTAGGAACTCTAACCATCTTTTCTGTCGCAGATTGAGTTCCTTCTATGTATAGATATATTTGAGGCTTTTATCATCTGAGTACAGGTCAAATTTCTCTCCATAAAGATAATGCCTCCAAATCATCAATGCAAACACGATCGCTGCAAGCTCCAGATCGTGTGTGGGATAATTCTACTCGTGTGGCTTTAACTGTCGGGAAGCATATGCCACAGGCTTTCCTTCTTGCATCAGTACTGCACCCAAACCATTCAATGATGCATCGGTATAGGGGATGTATCTTACTCCTTGTGTAGGAGTAATCAAAACTGGTGTTATTGTCAATCTCCTTTTCAATTCCTGGAATGATGCCTCACACTGATCATCCCAAATAAACTTTTCTCCTTTCCTGGTCAATCTTGTCAATGGACTAGCTATTTTTGAGAAATCCTTAATAAATCTGCGGTAGTACCCAGCCAATCCAAGAAAGCTTCTGATCTCAGTTACTGTTGTTGGTTGTTTCCAGTTAGCTACCGCTTCAACTTTCTCTGGATCCACTGATATGCCTTCTGCCAAGACAACATGACCAAGAAATTTCACTTTCTGCATCCAAAATTCACATTTGCTGAATTTGGCATACAGTTTATTCTGTCCAAGGGTTTCTAGTACCATATGCAAGTGTCTTTCATGCTCAGCATCTGATCTCGAATAAATGAGGATATCACCAATGAAAACAACAACAAACTAATCTAGGTATTGGCTAAAGACTCTATTCATTAGATCCATAAATGCCACTGGAGCATTTGTCAGTTCGAATGGCATCACTGTGTATTCGAAATGTCCATACCGAGTTCTGAAAGCTATCTTCGGTATGTCTGACTCACGGATCCTTAACTGATAGTACCCTGATCTCAAATCTATTTTTGAAAATCGTGAGGCTCCCCTTAGCTGGTCAAAGAGATCATCGATTCTTGGTAGAGGGTACTTATTCTTTATCGTAACTTGATTTAATTTCCTGTAGTCTACACATAATCTCATGGATCTGTCTTTCTTCCTTACAAACAGGACTGGAGCTCCCCATGGCAACTCGCTTTGTCTAATGAAACCCTTCGCTAGTAGTTCATCCAATTGAATCTTCAGCTCAACCAGTTCTACCGGTGCCATCCGATAAGGTGGAATGGCAATGGGATTTGTACTCAGATATACTTCAATCTTGAATTCTATTTGCCTGTGTGGTGGAAGACCAGGCAATTCATCTAGAAATACATCCTCATATTCTCTCACTACTGGAATCTGTAGTATTCCTTGTGGCTTCTCTACTTCATCCTCTATCAACTATCTGAAGTCAACCTTCTGTTGGATAGCATATAGTAATGCTAATGTTGGACTTCTAGGCAGCTTCTTCATGTCTCCTTCTATCTTCACAACTTCCCTAGATGGTAGCTTGATTGTAACTCTTCGTCTTTGGCAATCGATCTTAGCTTGATATTGGGTTAACCAATTCATTCCCAATATCACGTCATATTCGCCAAAACGAAGTACACAAAGGTCCACTCCTATTCTTTTATCCCCAAAAGTGAGTTCACACCTACAATGTCTTCGTGAACTTACTATGCTTCCTACTGGAGTAGACACTTCTAGTGGCATGACCAAAGGGTCTGTGACTAACTTCAATCTATCTACGACTTCTTCTGAAATGAATGACCTAGTTGCACCCGAGTCAAATAATACTCGCACAATAACCCCAAATAATAAGAACATACCTTCTACTGCTTGAGTCGGCTCTGTACTGCTGACCGCCGTATAAAGGCTTCCTTGGCTTTGTTGTTGTGTCTGAGGCTTCCACTGCGATCTTTCTGTTTGAGATCGAGTCTGATACACCGATTGAGATACTGTGCTCATTTCTTTATTGGGACAATCTCTAGCAAAATGCCCTTCTTGATTGCAGACATAGCATTACACTTTCTTTCTAGCTTGCTCCTATTGTTCGCTACTGTTTCTTTCTGACCTGGCCTGTCTTCCCTGTAATCTCTCAGATGCACGTACCTATCTCTGGCTCTGAGGCATTCTTCTCCTCTCCTGACTGCCAGATTTCCTCAACGATGGTCCTGCTGCTTGGCTAGATCTGGTTCGCTTCTTACTCTTCCATGCCTGTTCTACCTCGAGGTCTCTTTCTATAATCTGTGCCCTCTCCACAGCTTCTCTAAAGTTAGTCAACTTTAAGGGTGCTATTATCTTTCTGATTTCTAGTTTCAATCCTTCAATGAACCTCTCTGTCTTGGTTTGCTCATCCTTTACTAGATCAAGAGCAAATCTTGCTAACTTTGTTAATTTTCGTTCATACTCCATCACCGACATCATCTTCTATGCCAGTCTTATGAACTCAGCTTGCATTTATCTTTTCTTAGCTGTTGAGAAATAAGCATCATAGAATAGGGTCTTGAACTCTTCCCAAGTCAGCGTTGTTTCATCTATGGAAGGGTCATTCATGATCATTTCCCACCAATGATATGCTGGCCCTTCTAATTGATTGTCACACCCCGACCCCCGGACTGGACGTCGTGTCTGTCATCTGTGGCCCCGTAGTCAAGTGTCGCGCGGCTCCAAGCTCGGTGCGTGGTCCGCCGAGGCCCCGGGCGTGCGGCAGATGTCGTAAGTCTATCTTTCTACCTCTATACACAAGGTTTAAATCATTTCTTTGATTTCAAATATTCATTTTTATCATGCTTCACTAAGCAGTTAGTTTCAAATCAGATTCACCGGTTGTTCAAAATCATATTTATACTGGAAATCAAGATAATAGTAGCGGAAGCATTTT